>JADBJO010009410.1:0-17500 GCA_016801955.1 Conus betulinus
CCCAATGTGTCACGCCTGTCAGTCTAACCACCCACACACAACACACCACCACACACACACACACACGACTACACCCACACACACACGCACCACACAAGCTCCACACCACACACATCACACCGCTCACACCACACATACACACACACCCCGCACGCACGACCACACACCACCCATACACATGCGCGCGTCGCGCGCACACCCACACACCACCACACACACACACAACACCCACACCAAACTAGCTTTCTTTACAACATGGGGCTAGGTTCATTTCAGTGACGTCACAGCGTTACGAATCAGTGCTCTCTTTTCATCTGGCGTTCTTATGATTCGTCAGGGCGCGATCATACACGCCCATCCAATCACCAAGCACCAGTCTGCCACCCACCACCACCACTATACGTTATCTGCCCACACATCAACACTCCCTGTCCTCCTCAATACCCATCAGATGCAGACTGAATTTAAGCTTAGTGTGGGGGGGTGGGAGGGTTTTTACTCTTAACCTTATTGTTTGCACTAACTCTTTCACAGAATAGTGTGCATGACAGATATAGAAAATGAACTAAAAATGTGGTTCCCTGGATTTTGTACAATACAGTGAAGAGAACCGACAGTTCTCAACCAAGCGTTGTCGGTGCAAATACTGGCTTAGAAACGCAGCAAACCAATTTCTTCTATTTTTCATTAGCCCCAGTTTTCTACACCAAGACTTTGATTCTGATCTTGCGGCAAAATTTACAAACCAATGGAACTCTGATCATCGTGACAATATTATAGCCTCTGGCATTGCCATTGATGCTTCCATCACATATCACCTCGAAAGGCCAGATCACAGTTTGCGCTGTCATAACGCTGATGATCTAACGAATAGTTATCATTTGCTTTTTTTCACAGAGCCCCATACTTTGCCCAGGTTCTACGGAGTTCAAAGAATAAGAAAAAGTAACATGCTGAGGGTAAGTCACCGCATGACAAAAAGGCAAAACTACACCTTCCAGTATACCATCTTGAGAGCCTCGGCCTGTGTGGAGCTGAACAAAGACCTGCAGGCCTTCGTCAACATCCTCTTCTACCTGCGGATCGTTCTCTGCACGCTGGTCATCCTGGTATCGACAGTGGCTGTGGCGGTGTGTGTCAAGCGAAAAGATGAGGTCGTCCTGTTCCGTTCAGCTGGCGATTCTCTCCATCTACGACGTTGTCTTCCTGCTGGCCTCTCTGCTGATGGCTGTCCTGGTCTGGAGGATTCCTGGGACTCACCAGCCACTACTGTGTTCATGTGTTTGAGGACCCTTGGTCTGTGGGGAGCGACGTACACGACGCTAGACATCTGTTTGGAGCGGTGTCTGTCCGTGCCCATCCCTTCCTGGCTTACAGTCGCTTCACTGTTGGTTGTGACCCTGAAGAAGGCAGGCATCATTGTGGTGCTAGGCCTGGGCTTCACTCTGCCTCTCCTTCCTCGATCTCATCAACGGCTACAGTGTGGGTCAGGAGTTTCACAGTCAACGCCAACTGACCACGTTTGGACTGGTCTACACACTGTATATCTCTCTCCTTCTTCTTTATATTCTTCCTTTCACAGCCGCTCATCATCATCAATGTCGTCTTTCGCCGTTATTCTTTGCCGCCTTCGGAAAACATCAGTACGTCCGAATGGAGAGAACACAAAGGCAGAGGAGCAGTTTATCTGCCCTGGTTCTGGGACTGAGTGGATGGTACGTAGTCAGCATGCTGCTGCCCAGTGTCCTGTTCCTGATCCGGCTGACCAGGCGGGAACTGTTTCCAGCCCAGTGTGGACATCCGGGTTGCTGCTGTGGTTGACACTGTAGTGGTGCTCAGCTGCTGCTCCAACGTCATCTTCTACTTCCTCCTGTGGCGACCCTTCAGACAGGTGGTGTGGGTATGGCTGGCCTCGGGGTGGGGGAGGCTCCATGTAGGCTGTGAGGCACTGAGGAAGAGGGCTGTGACCTATCATACCAGGCTCACTAGCAACACAAGTAACACCCACACCACGGTGGCCAGGGTCTTATTTTCGTCCGGTGGGAAAGGGAATCATCGCAGTAAAAGGGTACGTGAAAATCTGATCTGTGATGTATTAAACTCTAAAACTTAATTTCAAAGTTCTGACTCGTCACCAGAGATTAAATTGGTGAACTATCATGGATATTGCTAGCCTGATGAGGCAATGAGTTTCAGAGGACTAGCGCACCGGCTAATTCGTGTGAACTGCACGTCATGTGAGGACTGACTTTTTTCCTTAAAAGAAAAGGTCCAGATAACAGGCCGTGACCTCTGATAAGTTCGACTCTACAATGAAATCGGAGGACGCCGATAAAACGTCCTCTACAATTCTTTAGGACACAGTTTTTCAAAACGTTTAGACCTGTATCTGTTTATTGACTTTTAAACGAAGGCACACAGGATGGTATTCGTGTCTACTCTTCCTAATCCATGCTAATCCTAGTGTACTAAAGTACATTTCAATGATAGGTACACATCTTTCCCCCTTTCCAACAGGGTGAAGAATGCTTTGTTTTTTGTTTCATTGTCTGTATGTTTTTTTCTTTATCTGAGTCAGAAAGACTTGAAAGCGATATCCATAAATGTAAGAGTTCTGGTAAAAGTTGACATTCTGTCTGTGTGTGCCTTAATCCCATCTACATAGCTGTCTCTCTCTTTCTCCCCCCCCTCTCTCTCTCTCTCTCTCACACACACACACACACACACACCCACATACACACACACACGCACGCACACACACACACACACACACACACACACACACACACACACACACACACCACACACGTATCTATATTGCTGTCGTGTATTACTTGTGAATGAGGTCCAACTCAATTTTTACCCAAACACCCATCTCCACCCGATCCCCATCCCACTCTCTCTCTCTCTTTCTCTCTCTCTCTCCCCCCCTCTCTCTCTCTCTCCCCCCCCCCTCTCTCTCTTTCTCTCTCTCTCTTTCTCTCTCGGGGGGTGCGTGAATTGAGTTCAGAAGAGAACTCATGGTTAATGAACGCCGGACAATTTCATTTATTACAGCGGATCTTAAACTGTTCGAACATCAGATCCTGTCGACAGCATCATGATTAACGATACCTTCCTCGCAACTGGATTTCCGCGTCAGATGTGGATATTTTCAGTCTGTCTTCATCAACTTTATATCGAAAAGGGCCAGAAAACAGTCCTCCATGTTGCGCAGGACATTGAATCTCAGGTCGGCGATAGGCGGTGTTAAAGTGGGTTGCCTCCTCTCGTATTTGTTCTGGGGCAATGTTCTACTTCAATGTTGCGACGTGGAACTAAGAAAGGACAGTTATCACCAAACCTCTTAAAGCGCTGGAAGCCGGAGTGCCAGCATGGAACAGACAGGGGAGACCACTACCAGCTTCGCTCCACCTTTCCAACCTGCTTCTGAACCCACCATAACAGAACTTGATGTGTATGCTTCTTTACTTTGAATTCCAAATTTGACAACATGAACGAAGACATTAGGAACATGAACGAAGATCTACGCGACATAAAAGTCGATGTGAAGGACATCTGGATGCTCACTCTGCCCTTCAGAAAGAGGTGAAGTCCTTGAAGGACACGTGGCCGACCTAAGACTGGAAAACGACGAGATGAAGAGGTGGATGTTTTACACAGAGCGGAAAGGTAACGATCTTGATGGGCGCTCAAAGAGGAATAATCTGATCTTCTGAGGACCCCCTCATAAACAGAATGAGACCAAGACAGACAGTGAAGAACTTTATCAGCAGTGTTATCGCAAACAAACTCGATGTGACCGGCGACTTCCAGTTTGATCGGGTTTTCACCTAAACGCTAAGCGTAACTCGCCAATCATCACCTGCTGCACCTTCTACAAGGATAAAGAGAGTGTGATGTGTTTTGTTGGTGAGGACTTTTCCCTCCATGAAAGAATGTATGAAAGGCTCTTTCTCCATATCTGAAGAAAGCCAAAAGTGAAAACAAGCCGGCAACCATGATTTTTTACCACCTTCTTATTGAGGGGAAAACGTTTTTCTGATGAACGGCAAAACAAAATTGACACCAGTAGCTCAGGTAAGGTGGAGACGTGACTACCGTACAAAAAATGCGGCTTTTATGGAGGTCAAAGGTATGCACGTAAGGAGCGAAGAATCGGTCCGTAGTGTAAACACTGGATTGTTTAAGGAGCGGGAAAGGGGGAGGTGGTCATAGATAACGAAGAGTTTGAAAATGATCTTTTATGTTAAAATGTTTTTATGTTTAATGTCATGATATTTGTACAGATGATTGTGAAACAGACTTGTCAGATTACATAACAAACTTGCATGGACGAAAACACGGTTGTCAATAAGCCATTTCTAGAATCAAACATACTTTGTGGAAGGATGAAAACACTAGAGGATGTAATGAGGGGGCATTTCAAAAGGAAAAGGATGGGGGAAAGAGAAAGGTGTTAAGTAGTGAAGATAGTTTGTCTAAGAAACAAGAGATAAATAAATAATAAAAAAAACTTCAGACCCAAAATGGAAAGGAATGTGTGAATGATAATATAGCTGATAATGAAGTTTGTCAAGTCTCTAGATAATGTTAGGTTTGCTTTTCGTTCATACATTGGAATGTAAATGGACGTCTGTCTTGAATAAGAAATAGAGATTTTCTGTCCTATTTGTTTGATTTTGATGTCATTTGTGTATTTGAACTTTTGTAGATGCTCTTCAATATGTTACATTTCCAGTTGTATTATCTTTTCTAAACCTGCCATTAAGTTTACTTAAACAACAACAACAACAACAAAAGGAAGAATGTCAGGCGGTATACTATGTCTTTTCGGGAATGAAATCATGTCTCATATAAAAAGAATGAAAAAAAAAAGATTGCCCAAATGCTCTTTTATTTTTGATTGACAGAGTCTTTTTGGTTTCACAACGGATGTAATCTATGTTTGTACCTATGTTCCATCAGATGGTTCACCTTTTTATATTCATTTTGACATTGATAATGGCACTTGATAAGTTCACTTGAAAGTGTTTTTTTTTTGATTGTATGACTCAGTTTGATGATGCACATGTGATTGTTTGTGGAGACTTGAACAGCAGAACTACCAAATTTTTCTCCAGATGTATTTGATGACAGTATTGTACTTTGCGATCAGTTTAACAGCCTTTCTGTTTTGGATTGCTATGTAAGAAAATCTGCAGATAATGTACTATGGTAAATGTTTGTTAAATATGTGTACAGCTCTTGGTTTGTGTATTTGTGTTTGCAGTGGTAATACCGATAGCAATTATACGTATACATCTGAAACGGGAAATAGTGTCAATGATTATTTCCTCGTATCCAAAGAATTATTTACCATCCTTTTTCTTCATGTACATTGATTGTATTGGACAGATTAGAATCGGATCACCTGCCCATTGAGTTTCATTGCAATTTTTCTCTGAGAAGCAATATTGTGCGTGCTCTCTACTCCGATGGAAAGACAACGGGTAATTGAAAAGTTCATGTGGAATTGCAATTTCGAACATGTTTATATTAGTGCGATGCAGTCTAATGAAAACATTATCTTTGATTGATCATGCAATTAATTTGATTGATTTAAGTTGCAATGATGCTTTGAACATGTTTAATGAATGTATTAGGAAGCAAGCTGATTTTATGAAAAAGAAAATTAACTTAACAGTGCGTGACAAGAATGACTGGTATGATAGAGAATGCAAATTAAGCAAAGCAAAAGCAAAACGATCTGCTCTCAATCTTTAGGAAAACAAGAGACGAAAGGACAGTCATGCTTATTATGTTGCTAGAAGAGATATACAAATTTTTAAAAAAGAAAACAGTACAATGACATGCTGTTGGAAAAAACTTGTCACAAGCGTAAACGGTCAAAGAGAGTTTTGGGAAACTGTGCATACAATATCTTTTAAAGAAAAACACGTTCATAACGATTTAACAGTTGAAGACTGGTTTAAGTATTTTAAGGGTCTGCTAGAAATAGAGGAAGCAAGAGATGTAGTTTTTTTTGTGGAAATTGAACAAGACTATTCAGAGAAAAAATTTAGAAATAGAGGGGTTTAGTTACCGCCAAGGACATTGACAAACAAAGCACAGGACAAGACACAGCTTTGTTTGACAATGTCCTTGGCGTTAACTAAACCTCTCTTTCTAACTTTGCTTCGTTCTCCGCCATCAGTCGCTCCATTTTGAAACTTTATTCTGATAAAGATTGAGAAGAAATGATGGCTATGAATCGCTTTACATCATGAGAAGATGCATCATGAAAAGAGGTACTGCTTGCAATAAATAATTTAAGAATGGTGAAGCTGCTGGTCCAGATGGAATAATTGGGGAAATGTTAAAATGTGCAAGAGGTCGGGATGTTAACTTTTTTATCTGAAAATTGTTAATGCATTGTTGACGAAGGTATTTTTCCAGATTACTGGACTGATTCTTTAGTAGTTCCTTTATCCAAAAAAGGTGATATTAATAATCCCAACAATTACAGTGCCATATCTTTATGTGATATCAGCAGTAAAATACGTAGCGCAACTGTTAAATAGCAGGCTTCAAGAATGGGGGTAAAGAATATAATTTGACAGGTGAAACACCAAGCAGGATCCAAAAGAGGATATTCTATATTGACCATATGTCTACTTTGTTAGTGCTAATACAAAAACAGTTTTGTTTCAATCGTAAGTTATATGTTGCCTTAATTAATTATTAAAAGCATTTGAGTCAATGGAAAGAAACTTATTGTGGCCGATCCTTTTGAAAAATGGAACCAAAGATAAATTGCATCAATGTGTTCGTAGCATGTATGTCAATGTAAGGCTAGATTAGATGTGGTGCTAAACTAACTGATCACATAAACTGTACTCGTGGGGTGAAACAAAGTCATGTTTGCAGTCCTGTTTTATTTTCTTAATTTATCAATGAATTATCACTGGAAGTAATAGAGGAGCTGACACAGAGCGACATGTATGTATGACTACTTTGAGCTGTTCATATTAGTACTGGCTGATGTTGTGGCTCTGTTGGCTGAAACAGTTGTTGGTCTACAAACCCAGATAAATAGTTTGCATCGTGCAGCGTCAGGCTTACATTTAAAGGTGATTAGGGTAAAGTAATGTTGCAGTATTTAGGAAAAGGGGGCTCAGTTTTGTAGCAGCTTGTAATAGCCTTTCGACTGGAGCCAAAATGCTTTGTAATTTATTTTGCAAAAACTGTTTAAGTTAAAAAATAATTTCCTGCATACTTTTCTGAAACTGTTTTGACTCACAGGTTCAGCCAATTGTACAGTATGGTGCCGAGTTATGCGGGTTAGAAAAAGCCAGCTCTACGATGCGAAAAGATCCACTTATTTGGGCTCCAAAGGTTTTTAGGAGCTGAATTACGAACACCCAGTGACCTTGTATATGATGAAATGAACAAGTACCCTATTATATAAATTCGGACATAAAATGTGTTAAGTTTTGGTTTAAAATCAATAAGAACGCAATGAGCAGATTTCTAAAATAAGGCCTATTGTATGATGTTTAATTTTAGTTGAACGTGACAAAAGAAACTGGGTCTCAAATATTCGTTGTAAATTGTATCTGTTTGGATTCGCTTATGTTCGGTTGAATTAATGCGACCGGCGATTTTCACTGAGTCTTTAGACATGGACTGATTTTGTGCAGGTGGCAGAATGGAATTTTCATATGGACGGCAATGAAAGATTTATCTTTTACAGGTCCTTCTGCACCGTACCTGATGTTTGCAATTTGTCTACAGCTAAATCTGGACAGGCACTTAAATCATATAACGACTAGATTCAGCTTGGTATTTCTGATATTGCCAAGCGTTATTACCAGTCCTCGTTCTCACAGCGAAGCAGATTTAATATGTCCACTTTGCAGAAAGGATACAGAAAATGAAGTGCGTTTTGTATCGTGTTGCTCTGTCTTGTAAAATTTAAGTATATACCGTTCAAGTTTTTATGATTCCCACGTCAGTTTATATTGGCGCTTCTTCTGGCATGTACTCATAAGCAAACTCTTAAAAAAAATTGTCAGTTTATTCAAAGCATTCAAGTTGCGATCATTTATTTCTGTCATAAAGTAGTCTTCCGAATAAGTATTACTTATGTTTGTGTGCAGTTGCTGGGATGGTAAGAAGACTGTAATTAACTCGCAACCCCCTTCAGAGGGGGCTATGGCCTAAAATGTGAATAAATTCTCTCTCCCTCTCTCTCTCTCTCTCTCTCTCTCTCTCTCTCTCTCTCTCTCTCTCTCTGTGTGGTGTGTGTGTGTTGTGTGTGTGTGTGTGTGTGTGTGTGTGTGTGTGCGCGTATGCATGTGTGTGCATGTGAGCGTGCGCGTGTGTGGGTGTGTGTGTATGAGAGTGTTTGTGTGTGTGTGTGTGTGTGTGTGTGTGTGTGTGTGTGTGTGTGTGTGTGTGTGTGAATATACAATCAGGTGTGAAACGCTACATATGAACATTGATACAATCAACTAAAAGACTTAATATTTACAATGAATTTGCAAATATAGCTGGATAAACTGATGCAATTTTTATCATTTCTTCGCTGTAGATTATTTCATTTAAAGATCCCAATTTTGCTACATCTATCCCAGATATGTTATATATAGGGATAGCAATGAGCAATCAAAAAGAATAATATGTTCAATTGATACTGGATGACCACAAGCACATTCTACATTTTTTGAGAATTTTAGTCTTCCATGAATTGAATCGAATTTGTAAATAAAACTTGACAAGGATCTTGAACACAATAAATATTTTTGACTTTGAAGGAACTTTTCTGTCATTATACTACTTTCTAACATCGAATTTATTTCATGCTTTTCTAATTTTAGTGTACTATCAGGATATTTTCTAATAGCTCCTTCCTTTCGCTGATCTATCAGCCATTTCATTCCCCAGATACCACAGTGAGATGGAATCCAACAAAATTCTTCATTAATATTTTTACATATATTGAATATATTAAGTATTTTACATCAAATATAAAATCTTTTTGAACTTTTGCATTCCTGTTTTGCAGACTGTAAAGAACAGATTTTGAGTCAACACAAGTAAAATGCTATAAATCGCAATATTAATATCAGCTATGAAGGATAAGGCCATACGAATTGCATATAGTTCTGCAGTAAATACAGAAAAAACTATTTCCTAGACAAAATGACTTTCTTATCTTTAAAGCAGGAACAGCAATCCAACCCCTGAGTATGATTCCAAAACTGAACCATCTGTAAAAATCTTTAAATGATTCGGATAATTATTTTCTAGATGTTCTTTTGCTCCAGCAGATATAAAATTGATATTATCCTCTTTTTTTTTTAGAGTTGTATAATCTGTATCAAATCTAGCAGAAGTATGCTCCCATTGAGGAATAAAAGGTATCAAGGGACTACTTGAAATTGATGTAATATCAATATCACAACTCTTAAAAGATCATCTGTATAGTTTCTAATAGGTTGAAGATATGAAATGTTTTGCGCTCTCTTCAGGAAATGCTGTCTTGAGTCCAGAAAAATGTCATTTGTCACTGAATTAGAAACTGAAAGACATCTAGTCACATACTTTGCAGTGGCCAACTTCCGTGGTCCTCAAGAGTTAACAGATTAGCTGCTGTGTATGTTTTGAGCGTATTTTGTGTATACTGGCACACCAAGTGCAACTTAACAGCCTTACTATCTATACTTTGTAATTTTTTTAAGCAGCGTCTGTGGAGCTGAGAAAATAAACCTCTTGTGTGCGTAGTGAATGTACACATGTGTGTGTATGGATGTGTGGGCACGGGCCCATGTATGTGCGCGAGGGCATGTGTGTGTGTGTGTGTGTGTGTGTGTGTGTGTGTGTGTGTGTGTGTGTGCATGATGTGCATGTATGTGTATGCATGAGTGAGTGAGTGTGTGTGTTTGTGTGTGTGTGTGTGAGCGCGCGCGTTCATGCGTGTGTGTGTGTGTGTGTGTGTGTGTGTGTGTGTGAGTGTGTGTGCATGCGCGCGCCCCCCGCGCGCGCGCGCGCGCGCGTGTGTGTGTGTGTGTTTGGCGCGCGCGCGTATGTGTGTGTGTGTCAGTCCGTGTGAGCCTGCGTGTGTGTGCGTGTATGTATGCGTGCGCAGAAGTGCATGTGCATGTGTGTGTGTGTGTGTGTGTGTGTGTGGTGTGTGTGTGTGTGTGATTTGATTTGTGGGTTTGTGTGAGCATACACACGTATCTGCATATGTATGTGTACATATATGTGTGTATGTGTGTGTGTCTTTGTATGTGGGCGTGTGCGCATGTGCGTGTGAGTATTTTTGGCAATCGTTACCGTTTATCAAAAGGTGAAATATCAATGGACACACAAAGTGTAAAATAATGCCGATTTAATGTAAAATATGAAACAGGCAAATGAATTTTCGACGAGTATGTCTTCTTCGGATGCAAAAAATAATACACCCTACACTGCAGTCAGTATAATAACGGCAGTGTGTCAGAAAAGAATGTGTAAGCACAGGTGACACAGAGCACACCTATCAATCAACCAGCATTTGAGATGTATGGTTTTCAAAATCTGAATAAAATGAATGTGAAAAATGCAGTTGTAAACTGTTTTTTTCAAATACCGATGCGTGCGTGCGTGTGTGAGTAAGTGTGTGTATGTGTGTATGTGCGCGTGCGTGCGTGCGTGCGTGCGTGCGTGCGTGTGTGTGAAAACGATTACATCTTTGTTTTGTTTTTTATTTGATAGTAATTCATATTTTGTCGTCTTAAATTCAATGAGTTACTTCCTTTTTTTATCATGTTAACTACTTAGTTTGGACATTACCCTCATCAAATGTGCATTTTCACATATATTTCACTATAGATGTATTAGATGGCACTCCTAGCAGGCAAAAATAAAACCCTTCATTTGAAAAAAAAGATGACAATTGTGTTTGTCATTGAAGTGCAACAACAGACCCCTTTCAGAAACAAAGAATTTTGTTGACGGAGCGATCAGCTTACGCGATAATAACATGAGTGTCTATTGTATTCAACCAGAACTAATACGAGAACTAAGAGAACTGATTTCATCATAATAAGGGGATAATGTAAAGTTATGACAATAAGAATTTTAATCAAATCGCGCGCGAGTGTGTTGTGTGGGTCGGTGTGTGTGTGTGTGTGTGTGTGTGTGTGTGTGTGTGTGTGTGTGTGTGTGTGTGTATGTGTGTGTGTGTGTGTGTGTGTGTGTGTGTGAGTGGTGTGTGTGTGTGGTTACTTATTGTTAATTATTAACTTTTTTATTTATCTATCCATTCAATGTATTTGATTTCACTTATTCACTCATTCATTTAAGCTGTTAATTATCTGTCTATTCATTTGGTTATCAAGTGACTTGAGCCTAGGTAGACTTATTAGGTTACAGCTTGTAGCAGATTTGTAACTCATGGGATGAATTCTTTATTGTCTGCAGATTTTCGTTTTCAGTAGTTAAAGTATACCTCAAAAGGGTGATGAACATTTAGAGCTTCACCCATCTGCACATATCATCGGCAACGACACGAAATGGTTTTTGAACTTTCATCGATGTTATTTCTCTTAACTCATGGACCTGTTGCATGCAAAAGCTCTCTCTCTCTCTCTCTCTCTCTCTCTCTCTCTCTCTCTCTCTCTCTCTCTCTCAAAATTTGATATTATCTGTAAAAAGGACTGTCGTTTTTTTGTGTGTGAAAAGATTGTCGACCTGTCAGAGTAAGGTGATGTAAGGTAATGTTGCTTATAGCCCAGCCGATCGCAAAGGGCCATGTCAAGGGCAGTCACAACGTTGAAGTCAACTTATAAGTCATCAAAAAAAAAAAATCACACATTTTTTTAAAATACACCTTCTATCAACGCACCAGAAACTACGTTAAAGGTCTTTCTTATGTAAAATCTTAGATCAGATGAAAAATGTTAATTTCTTTTAGAAATCAAAAATCACGTCCCGTGGGACATCTCTGAACAAAGTTTTCATGGAGTCTGCTGTAAAGTGTTCATGTCTCACATCGTGCAAAGTCCCAACAGAACTATCAGAGTGTCAATATAAATTTTGATGATGATGTCACACACACACACACACACACACACACACGCGCGCGCGCGCGCGCACGCACGCACGCACGCACGCACGCTCGCACACACGCACACACTCAAATCCGCCAGGAAAAATCAGACAACCGTAGACTCTCTCTCTCTCTCTCATCTCTCTCTCGCTCTCTCTCTCTCTCTCTCTCTCTCTCTTGTTCATTAACTGTTTCGAGAATCAAGGCATGATGGAAAACTTGTAATGTTCTCCCAGTATGGCACGCCTGTCAGTCGCATAAACACACACACACACACACACACAAACACACACACACACACACACACACACACACACACACACACGCACGCACGCACGCACGCTCGCACGCACGCACGCACGCACACACACACACACGCGCGCGCGCGCGCGCGCGCGCGTGCTAGCTTTCTGTGCAACATTGGGCTAGGTTCACTTCAGTGACGTCAACAGCGTTAGCGAATCAGAGCACTTCTTTTCAGCTGAGATGATTGGCTGCGTTAGGCGCGTCATACACGCCCATGCAAAACAACCGCCACCAGTCTGCCACCACCACCACCACTATCGTTATCTGCCACACATCAACACTCCTGTCCCTCACACCATCAGATGCAGTCTGAATATCAAGCGTTGCGTTTTACTCTTACCTGTATTGTTGCACGAACTCTTGCACAGAGTAGTGTGCATGACAGATACAGAAAATGAACTAAAATGTGTTTTCCTGAATTTTGTACATACAGTGAAGAGAACGACAGTTCTCAACCACAGCTTTGTTGGTGCAAATGCTGTTTAGAACGCAGCAAACCAATTTATTCCATTTCCATTTTCAATTACCCCAGTTATACACCAAGACTTTGATTCTGATCTTGTGGGCAAAATATTACAACCACTGGAACTCTGATCATCGTGACAATATTATAGCCATTGCATTGCCATTGATGCTTCCATCACCATATCAACTCGAATGCAGATCACAGTTGTGCTATCATAACGCTGATGAGCTGCTAATAGTTATCATTTGCTGGTTATTTCATGAACCCAACACTTTTGCAATGTTCTACGGATTCTAAAGAACAAAAAAACAAACATGCTGAAAGTAAGCCATCATCATGAACAAATTAGGCAAAAAAAACCTCCTTCCAGTATACCATCTTGGAGAGCTTCGGCCTGTGTGTGGAGCTGAAGGAAGACCTGCAGGCCTTCGTCAACATACTCTTCTACCTGCAGATCGTTCTCTGCACGCTGGGCATCTTGGGATCGACAGTGGCTGTGGCAGTGTGTGTCAAGCGAAAGATGAGGTCGTCCTGTTCCGTTCAGCTGGCGATTCTTTCCATCTACGACGTGGTCTTCCTGCTGGCCTCTCTGCTGATGGCTGTCCTGGGTCTGGAGGATTCCTGGGACTCACCAGCCACTACTGTGTTCATATGCTTGAGGACCCTTGGTCTGTGGGGAGCGACGTACACGACGCTAGACATCTGTTTGGAGCGGTGTCTGTCCGTGGCCCATCCCTTCCTTGCTCACAGTCGCTTCACTGTGGGTCTGACTCTGAAGAAGGCAGGCATCATTGTGCTGCTAGGGCCTGGGCTTCACTCTGCCTCTCCTCCTCGATCTCATCAACGGCTACAGTGTGGGTCAGGAGTGTCACAGTCAACGCCAACTGACCACGTTTGGACTGGTCTACACTCTCTACATCTCTCTCCTTCTCCTCTATATTCTTCCTTTTACAGCCATCATCATCATCAATGTCGTCTTCGCTGTTATTCTTTGTCGCCTTCGGAAAACATCAGTACGTCCCAATGGAGATAACACGAGGGCAGAGGAGCATTTATCGACCCTGGTTCTGGGGACTGAGTGGATGGTACGTGGTCAGCATGCTGCTGCCCAGTGTCCTGTTCCTGATCCGGCTGACCAGGCTGGGAACTGTTCCAGCCCAGTGTGGACATCCGGGTTGCTGCTGTGGCTGACACTGTGGTAGTGCTCAGCTGCTGCTCCAATGTCATCTTCTTACTTCCTCCTGTGGCGACCCTTCAGACAGGTGGTGTGGGTATGGCTGGCCTCGGGGTGGGGGAGGAGGCTCATGTAGGCTGTGAGGCACTGAGGAAGAGGGCTGTGACCTATCATACCAGGCTCACTAGCAACACAAGTAACACCACACCACAGTAGCCAGGGTCTTATTTTCGTCCGGTGGAAAAGGAATCATCGCAGTAAAAGGGTACGTGAAAATCTGATCTGTGATGTATTAAACTCTAAAACTTAATTTCAAAGTTCTGACTCGTCACCAGATTAAATTGGTGAACTATCATGGATATTGCTAGCCTGATGAGGCAAGTAGTTCAGAGGACTAGCGCACCGGCTAGATTCGTGTGAACTGCACGTCATGTGAGGACTGACTTTTTTCCTTAAAAGAAAAGGTCCAGATAACAGGCCGTGACCTCTGATAAGTTCGACTCTACAATGAAAATCGGAGGACACCGATAAAACATCCTCTACAATTCTTTAGGACACAGTTTTCAAAACGTTTAGACCTGTATCTGTTTTATTGACTTTAAACGAAGGCACACAGGATATGGTATTCGTGTCTACTCTTCCTAATTCATGCTTATCTTAGTGTATTAAAGTACATTTCAATGATAGGTAGCTTTTCAAAAGCGTGAAGAAATGCTTTGTTTTTGTTTCAATATCTGTATCTTTTTTTATCTGAGTCAGGAAGACTTAAAGGCAATATCCATAAATGATAGAGTTCTCGTGGAAGTTGACATTCTAAGTCTGTGTATGCCTTAGTCCTATCTACATAGCTCACACACACACACACACACACACACACACACACACACACACACACACACACACACATACACACAACCATATCTATATTGCTGTCGGGTATTACTAGTGAATGAGGTCCAGCTCAATTTTTACCCAAACACCCATCTCCATCCGTCCCCCATCCCCCCCCCCCCCTCTCTCTCTCTCTCTCTCTCTCTCTCTCTCTCTCTCTCTGTCGGGGTGCATGAACTGAGTTCAGATGAGAAGAACTCATGGTTAATGAACCCCGGACAGTTTCATTAATTACAACGGAATCATAAACTGTTCAAACGTCAGATCCTGTCGACAGCATTATGATTAACGATACCTTCCTCGCAACTGGATTTCCGCGTCAGATGTGGATATTTTCAGCCTGTCTTCATCAACTTTATATCGAAAAGGGCCAGAAAACATTCCTCCATGTTGCACAGGACATTGAATCTCAGGTCGGCGACAGGCGGTGTTAAAAGTGGGTTGCCTCCTCTCGTATTTGTTCTGGGGCAATGTTCTACTTCAATGTTGCGACGTGGAACAGAACCCAGGGCTAAGAAAGGACAGTTATCACCATTCCTCTTAAAACACTGGAAGCCGGAGTGCCAGCACCCAGTGGACAGGGGAGACCACTACCAGCTCTGCTCCACCTTTCCAACCTACTCCTGAACGAACCCGGGAGGCACTCGATAGATCCCCGTCTCGATAGATCCCTGTCTCGATAGGTCCCCGTCTCGATGGATCTCCGTGTCGATGGATCCCCGTCTCGATAGATCCCCGTCTCGATAGATCCCCGTTTTTGATGGATCCCCATCTCGATTGATTCCTGTCTCGGTGGATCCCCATTACTGTTTTTGGATCTACTGAGACGGGGATCTGTCGAGATGGGGATCTACTGAGATGGGGATCTACCAAGACGGGGATCTACCGAGACGGAAATTCGTCCGCATTTATTGGGGGATCTATCGAGACAGGGATCTACCGAGATGGGGATCTACGAGACGGGGATCTATCGAGATATCGAGACGGGGATCTACCAAGATGGGGATCTACCGAGACGGGGATCTATCGAGATGTACCCCCCTGAACCCACCATAACAGAACCTGATGTCTATGCTTCAGACTTTGAATTCCAAATTTGACAACATGAACAAAGACATTAGGAACATGAACGAAGATCTAAGCGACATAAAAGCCGATGTGAAGGACATCCGGGATGCTCACTCTGCCCTTCAGAAAGAGGTGAAGTCCTTGAAGGACGACGTGGCCGACCTAAGACGGGAAAACGACGAGATGAAGAGGTGGATGTTTTCCACAGAGCGGAAGGCCGACGATTTGGATGGGCACTCAGAGAGGAATAGTCTGATCTTCTATGGACCCCCTCATAAAGAGATTGAGACCTTGACAGACAGTGAACGACTTATCGGCAGTGTTATCGCAAACAAACTCGATGTGACCGGCGACTTCCAGTTTGATCGGGTTCATCACCTAAACGCTAAGCGTAACTCGCCAATCATCACCTGCTGCACCTTCTACAAGGATAAGGAGAGAGTGATGTGTTTGTTGGTGAGGACTTTTCCTTTTTGTGAAAGAAATGTATGAAAGGCTCTTTCTCCATATCTGAAGAAAGCCAAAAGTGAAGAAAAAAAAAAGCGGGCAACCATGATTTTTTACCACCTTCTTAGTGAGGGGAGAAGGTTTTTTCTTGATGAAGGACAAAACTTAATGGAGTCTGAACAGGCGGGTGGCCAGCCAAGACTGACACCGGCATCGCAGGTAAGGTGAAGACGTGACTACCGTGCAAAAGACGCGGCTTTTATGGAGGTCAAAGGTACACGCGCAATGAGCGAAGAATCGGTCCGTAGTGTGAACACTGGATTGTTTAAGGAGCGGGAAGGGGGTAGGTGGTTATGGATAACGAAGAGTTTGAAAATGATCTTTTAAGTTCAAATGATTTTATGTTAAATGTCATGATATTTTTTATACAGATGATTGTGACACAGTACAGACTTGTCAGATTACAGAACAAACTGCATGGACGAAAACACAGTTGTCGACAAGCCATTTCTAGAATCAAAACATACTTGTGGAAGGATGAAAACACTAGAGGATGTAATGAGGGGGCATTTCAAAAGGAAAAGGATGGGAAAGAGAAAGGTGTTAAGTAGTGAAGATAGTTTGTGTAAGAAACAATATATATATATATATATATATATATATATATATATATATATATATATATATATATATACATATATGGGATCTGAAGAGAGAATACCTCGAAACAACTTGTAATCCCGGGTTTTAAGTTTTACTTTTATCATCATTTTTAGGCTGCTCCCGAATTGGTTGAGCACTTTATATAAAAAAATAGCCAGAAAATTCATAATTGAATATATATATATATATATATATATATATATATATATATATATATATATATATATATATATATATATATAACTTAAGACCTCAAAATGGAAAGGAGTGTGTGAATGATAATATAGCTGATAATAATGTTTGTCAAGCCTCTAGATAACGTTAGGTTTGTTTTTCGTTCATAAATTGGAATGTAAATGGACTTCTGTCTTAAATAAGAAATAGAGATTTTGTAGATGATCTTCAA
>JADBJO010009410.1:25000-27500 GCA_016801955.1 Conus betulinus
CTGTTGTCGACCTTCACCGTCCTCACGTTTTTTCAGCGTGTCATGAGTCATGGCACATCTCGATATGTTGTCCTAAGTCCTTATCACCCTGTCACATCACAGCACAGATCTCATTTACCTGTCACCTCAGAAAGCGTTGCAGCATAATTATATCCCTGGTGGAGGAATGGGCTTCTGATTCACCATCATATACACGATTCTCACCTCTTTGCTTCTGTCTCAATTTTAGAGAGAGAGAGAGAGAGAGATGTGTGTGTGTGTGTGTGTGTGTGTGTGTGTGTGTGTGTGCGCGCGCGTGTGTGTGTGCGCGCGCGCGTGCGTGTTTTGTATTCTCTGTGTGCACGTGTGCTTGTGTGTGTGTGTTGGGGGGGGGAGGGGGGTGCGCGCGCGCGTTGGTGCGTGTGTGTGTGCGTGTGCGCGCGCGTGTATGTGTGTGTGTGCATGTGAGAGAGAGAGAGAGAGAGAGAGAGAGAGAGAGAGAGAGAGAGAGAGAGAGAGAGGGAGAGGGGGGGGGGCACATTTACTGTTCGATTTTCCCCCCAAAACATCCTGTGCGCTCTCCACGTAAGTGTGTGAACAACAGTTGGCCTATGTTGTGGAGCAGATTACCATCCTCAACACGGCCAGCATTTGTAACACGTGTGATGGAGACTCGTCTATGCATCGTTTCACACACACACACACACACACACACACACACACACACACACACACACACACACACACACACACACACACACACACACGACTGGATACAGCAAACGAGCTGTGTCTTATCCACACGTCACTTAACGCGCACAGGACTGTTCAAAGGAGGCCTACATGCATGCCAGGCTGAATACAGAAAGCATTATGCTCTGCCTTGTAAACATGTGACCTAATACAGGTACAGGACTGGACACAGGAAGTGAGTTCTCTATCGTCTATATCATGGCCGACGCATACAATGTTTAGCCCGGACCTTGACGCCCTGCGCACCCGGATGTCCGACCTTCAACCCGAACGACATGATGGAGTTTCTCATAAACAATTGAGTGGTCGCCGAGACAGAGAGCAGAGCAGTTTCAGAACTGGACTGAACACATTGAACCTCATCCCCTTCAGTCCCTTAAGTTACCACTCCCCCCCCTCCCCATTAAAAAAAAAATCAGACGTGACCCTGGAATATAGCGATTCATATTTGATGACCTTGAACTTTCACGGGGCTCACAAAGGGAGGGCAGTGGTGTCGAAAAATAAACTCACCTTATATACTGATTAAGTGTTGCTAGAGCCTGACGGGCTTTATGTTTTGTGACAGGCGCTGAGTGTTGGTAATAACATCAGGCCTATTGTTTTGTCACCATCAAATGCTAGGCGCGCGTGCAAGCCGCGACATGGCACCCAACACGAAGCGGCAATTTGCCTTTGATTGATGCACCGGCAGCGCTGTCATCCGTCCCGCTAATAAGAGCGGGCACCGGCGGCGTGCTGTTTATCATTCCTCATGTCCCCCACCTCCTCACCGCCCCCACTCTCCCTTCCCCCTCCCCTTTCCTACTTCCCCACCTCCTCCAGTCCTGTATCACACAGACTTGAAAAATGGAATCTCTCTCTCTCTCTCTCTCTCTCTCTCTCTCTCTCTCTCTCTCTGTGTTTATGAGAGAGAGAACGGACGGCATATGTCCATTTTAGGAAAACAGAAATGCGACTATCCCGCACGCGCGCGCGCGCGCGCGACACACACACACACACACACACACACACACACACACACACACACACACACACACACACACGCACGCTCTCGCGCCCGCACCCGCACACACACACACACACACACACACACACACACACACACACACACACACACGCACACGCGCGCGCGCGCGCACGCATCTTCCAACCCACCAAGGAAAATGCCACCAATTAAAGCAATGACTTTGCCAGCCATTCTCTGTCTCTTTGTCTTCATTAATTGATAACACTGTCGAAGTGATATGGAAAGCTTGATGATCGATGACAGCTCCCAGTTCTCCCAGTTTGCCGCACCTGTCAGTCGAACAAACCACGGTCACTTTCTTTAAAAAACACGGAGCGACTTTCACGCCAGTGACGCCCGTACTCTGTACCAATCAGAACGTTTCTTTTCCGTGCAGCTGATAGGCTGCGTTTGGCAAGTCATACACGCCCATCCAACATCCATCACCAGTCTGCCACCATCACCATCACCACTACCCCCACAAGCATTGTCACACCCTCCCGTGACTCTGTCAGATACACCATATATACTATACCATCAGGTTTTTTCGTGGTCCATATTGTCGCCCGAGCTGTTACATGGGACAGTTCTCATGCCAAAAATAATGATAGGGCAGTTTTGGTATTTCTCGATTTTTAACACGCTGTGAGTAAACAGTTTTGTGACTCCGGCGTTGTTCATACGAACAGCATTTTGACGGAAGTGAACCCATCAATTTGTTTTCAGTGATTCTCGTTACATACCAGCACATAAATTCAG
>JADBJO010009410.1:37500-57500 GCA_016801955.1 Conus betulinus
CAAAAGAAAACAATCGCATGCCATACACCTACAAAATGACACACAAGAACACAGCTTCATACAATTACACTCTTGTTGCTTTAGCTCAGCCGGACGCGAAGGGTCGTCTAAGGGCTGTAACCTTGTCGAAGCCAACATTCAAGCTTCACACACAGATAGAAAGCGAGCAGAGGAATGTAGGTGATCGTTTTTTTGTCAAGGCAGTTCATGTCACTAGACGGAAAGGTCAGGAAGGCAGTTCATGTCACTGTCATCACTAGACGGAAAGGTCAGAAGGCAGTTCATGTCACTGTCATCACTAGACGGAAAGGTCAGGTGGGCAGTTCATGTCACTGTCATCACTAGACGGAAAGGTCAGGTAGACAGGTCATGTCACTGTCATTACTAGACAGAAAGATCAGGTAGACAGGTCATGTCACTGTCTTTCTCATTTTCCTGTCTTCCTGACCAGTTGTTTTGGGTTGGTTTTTTTTTTTTTTCGTATCTACATGCTTAATTTGACTAGGCTAATGTTGTCATGCACCTTCATCCTGTCTTGTCTTCACATCTTACAACGTTGAGAGAATAAATGGGGAATAATGGATGAATAAATTCATATATACAGTTCTTTCGCATTCCGAAACCGAGGATAAAATATCAGAGGTCAAATATTTACATTGATATTTGCATTCAGTGTTCAGCGCGTTTCCAAACACAGCTTTCCTGTCTTCTACATCCCTCCCCTTTCCTCTTTACACTCTGCCCCGTCTGTCCCCTCCCACCCTCCCCTCCTCCCACTGAAACAATGACATCCATGAGCGCAGGTACGCCTGTTTATGTATTGTCTGTCCAGTCTTTTTCGTCAGATACCGGGTATCGATTCATCACGAGGTATTAGAAATCCAGTGTTTGTTCATGGAAAGTTTGAAGATTAAAGGCGACAATGTCGTATTTCACCCTATTGAATTGAGTGAATGACTTCAACGGAAGGCCTTACTACTAGAAGGTTTAAGAATGATCTTGTCTTCTCTGAATGTTGGTATGGTACTTCAACGATTGTCGTCTTTATTTAGGCTGGGTAGATATTTTGTCGTTTTTGTTTGTTTGTTCATTTGTTTAAATTTTGCCGTTACGCTGTAGAGTTGCTTTGCAAACTCGGTGAAAGAAAAAAATAAAAAGGTATGTAGAAGTTCAGGAAAATTCAGACAGAATATTTCTAGCAAGTACATGCAACAACATGAATACACCAACTTTAATACTCTGCTGTTATTCAAAACTATGCGTGAAAACTATTGTCAAATTAAACCCGGAATTTAGGAAAGTAAAATAACCTTGTTGCCATTGTAGGGCATAACTAGTGTCCATGGCACACTACGTCAGTTTTCCTTGAGTTGATTTTTTTTAAAAATGCATGTATGTAGGTACTGAAAGCCTTATCCAAGCATTCTTGTTTATTAATTTGGAACAGACACCGGAAATTCGAAGGTAGAACAGGAAGTCACGTTCATCTAAATATTGGAAATTATCACTAATGTGTCTGGTTTCAGACTTTTTTTTCAAGCGGTTAATTAAAGAGATACTACTCACTAGAGGGATTATTTGTTTAAAAAAATTGGGAAAGATTCCATGGAAGAGACAAACAAACGGTGGAAATGTCACTCCCAGAACACAGCATGCACAAGGTATGACGCCACGCACTGGGCACCCCTGGATATTTACATCATTAGGTATGACATCACTCAGAATTCATGAGACCAGAGATGTCCAAATCTACGATTGGACCCTGAAACAGTGATTTATTCCTGCCAGAAATAGTGTAAAACCTTCAATGATTTATCAAAGTTCGAAGTTTTTCTCTCAAAATATCCTGCTCAACAAAATGGAGATTGTGTTACTGAAACGCCCACGCTATGGCATTCAAATGGACATTACAGCCATTTTCGAACACACTAAATTTAACGACAAACAATTCTGATAATTGATGCACACAAACATGAGGTGGAATGTGACACCTTCAGAAACAACAGTTCAGCACCGCACTGTGTCATCTCACACCACTGAAGTTACTTCATGACTGTCTGCTGCAGTGGAAAGCACAAAGCAAGGTAAATCAGAAAAGGCTGCAAAAAGGGGCTGCGAAGAAGAAAAACGCTAGGATGAAATAAAGCGATACATAAGTTAGTAACAACACTTACAACAACAACAACAAGAGACGAAAGAGAAAGAAAAAAAGACAAAAAAAAAAAAAATAGAATAAGGAAAAGCAGAAAGAAAGAATAAGGCGAAGAAACTATAAAGAAAAGAAAAAATGAAGAAGAAAAAAAAGAACAATAACAACACACAGCAATAAAAAAAAAACAATTTCACAGAGAGAGAGAGAAAATTAAAGTAAGAGTCATGAAGAGGAATGCATTTGATAAGAATAAAAATGATGATAATAACAATATAAAAAAAAGAAGAAGAAAAAGTAGAAACAAAACAACAACATAATCAACAACAGCAATAACCACAATCATGATAACGAAGAAAACAACAACAATCTTTGAAGCCCTATTGCTTTCTCGCGGGGTACACACATTTTTTTCTGTACCATTAAATGAACGAAATATAAACAAAAGTGAAAACGATTACTCCCATGTACTGATTAATACAAATATAATACAAAGTTTTATTCGATTCCGGGAAGAAGATGAAAAAGGCCGCTTGTAATCACGTAATACAGGACGGCCAGACAGACTGGCTGTATATCATCAGACAATGCCATACCTGAGAAGTGTTAATGGTAACCTGACAACATTCAATACTTTAAAAAAAAAACTGCCTTTCTGACGATCAGCAAATACTAATCTAGATTTGTAAATTGGAGTATTCTTTCATTTTCCATCGACCCGGACCAATGGGCCACATTGTCCTAAGTACGATAAAGCAGAATCAACAGTGATTCCGATGGCATGCATTCGGTGACTGGCGGAGCAGTTTTTTCTTTTTTTTTTTTTCGATTTTACCAAAAACCCGACTTCAGAACAGCAGACTGTTTAGAGAGAAAAAACGAACTCAAAACTATTCCTTTTTGAGGAAATAATCGTTGGAAATCTTTTCTGATTCCTCGTTGAAAAAAAAAACGACAACAAAACAACAACAAAAAAAAAACCCTCAACGAAAATAAAAACATTTTCCAAATACCCAGTTGCATTCGCAAACCAGAACATGTCAAAGATGATCAGTTAAAAAACTGCCAGCGGAAAACTGTCATAAATAGGGCAGCAGAACATTGACCAGGACCGCACAAAAACTGCCACACTGTCTGACCCAGTCTGTAAATCCAGAAAAAGACATCTGCATTTGAGTTCTCTGTCCCTGAATGCGTCCAAAAGGCTTATAATGCTCTGCAACGTGTGATTCTGATAGTGTGTAATGTTCAGATTGGGCACACTCAGGGCACTTTGCAGATTCCTGAAAAAAGAGGTAGTTTCCATAGAGGTTCATTATACACCTTGTCCCAGAGACGACTGAAATCTCTCTCTCTCTCTCTCTCTCTCTCTCTCTCTCTCTCTCTCTCACACTCACACACACACACACACACACACACACACACACACACACACACACACACACACACACACACATGAGCCGCATTATTGTGTCTTCAGCAGGAAGTATCATAAGCATGTGTTGCATGATTTTCGCTCGATCACCTTAATTCTGACAACTTGTTATTCAGACTGGTATCATTCGGTATACACGTCAGTATAAGACAGTTGATAATCATTTGCTTCTTCTACAGGAAAAAAAAAATCACTGTCTCCTCAGGACCGGCAAACACTCAACTGACAGTTACGTTTCCCATTTCAATGTATATCTGGCGTTCGGAGTTGTCCAATTGTGGGCAAGTACTGACCATCAGTTAAGATGTCCCAAAGAGGCTAAGGACATCTAAACGATGACTAAGTCCCAAACAGGGTAACAAAGATGAAGACCTCACAGACATGACGAAGTCCAAAACAGGGTAACAAAGATGAAGACCTCACAGACATGACGAAGTCCCAAACAGTGTAACAAAGATGAAGTGATGAAGACCTCACAGAGATGCAGATGTTCCAGGATGTGTGAGCCTATGGATCAATGGAAGATGAGATGACCCCAGCAGTGAAGTGAAGATGTCCCGGACTGGTAAGGATGTCCTGGTCACAAAGACGTCCCAAAGATGAAGACGTTCAAGTGATGAAGATGATGATTCAGTTAGAGCCAGCGGTGAAGATGGACCAATGACGTTCAGGATGTCCCAGTGATAACGGCGTCGCAGCAAGGCTTGGGATTTCTCAGCGATAAAGATGTCGCTTGGTGAAGATGTCCTAGACAGGAAGCTGCTCCACGGCGAGCAAGGATTTTCCACCAAGGGTCTGGATGCCCAGCAGTACACTGGCTGTAGCCTTGTCCAACACAGAGGCCACACCAAGGCTGGCATGGACGTCCTAGTAATGCAAATGCCTCAACTGGGCTCAGACAGTCCAACGAATATACTGGCACTTGTGAACGAGAACACCAAGTGTACTGTTTAAAAACCTTCAGTATTTCACTCTTTTAAGACGTTTTTCAGCAGAACATTTAATTTGGCTCTGTTCATGCATACCAATAATAATAATAATAAAAAAAAAACCTTGGAAAGTACATATAGTTTTAATATTCCTAACTTCCAACTCTCTTAAGAAATGCAATGACCAAAGTCAGGGCAGCAAGTAAACGCTGACATTTACGTCGTGTATTCCCGCACGTTTGGTCTTTTCAGCAGTTTTACCTTGGCGATCACTCCACGATACGTGTGAACAGTAACTGTGTGCAACTTGTGACCCAATATCAGAGGTACGATCAGGAAAACCCAACAATTCGCAATAACACAGAACTTTTAAAAGTACCTGCTTCGTAAAAGATCCTTTGGAGTCAAACAACCTGACGTTTTTAGCCCAGGCCCTTTGTCAAGTGAAACAGAGGCAGAAAAATAAAACTGACAGAGCAACGCTGAAAACAGTTCAGGAAGAGAGGGGATTCAGAGTTAGCATAAGTCAGGAAAAAAAACAACAGAGACTATGCAGTTATTAAAACCAAACTTAAAGTGACCGAGAAGAACTGAGCACATTCAAGAAGTAGAGAGAGGATTAAAAAAAAGAGGGGGGGGGGGGGGGGGGGGGGGGGGGGGGATAGCACAGATTAGTAGGACAAAGAAAGGGTCTAGGCACCGCTACGTGCCGGCAGTTCTGATGATCAGGCTCTCGACAATTTGGGAAGGTGCGACAATTTGGGACGTAACAGGCTCGCCGGCTGGACTTTTCCAGTCTATGACTGTAGATCAGGAAAACGTAATGAGGTAATAGAAAATATTCAAATCTATTGCATTTGTTAAAAAAAAAAAAATCCGTTTGGGTTTCATTTAGGCGTCACCATGTATTTTGCTAACGAACAGCACAATATGCCTAAGGAGAACATAGCTATAGAAACAGGATTCCATAACTGGTGTGTATGTTGAAATAAAGATCATCTATTCCCGTTGTATTTTCATGCTCATTGTGATCTTAAAGAGATAAAATTTAACGGACATGCATTATCATGCGACTGAAGAAACGTCGTTGCCTTTCCATAACTTACTACGCTTCAGTTTCAGGTAGAAGTGCACGTGCACTCTGTGTCACGAGAGTGTTTAGCGACAATAATCTCTTCTCTGTTAGAATGTCATGACGTAAGACATCTAAGTTTCGGGCACACGCACACACACACACACACACACACACACGCGCGCGCGCGCGCGCGCGCGCACGCACGCACGCACGCACGCACACACACACACACACACACACACACACACACACACACACACACACACACACACACACACACACACACACACACACTACGCCTATTATTTGAATGTATTGCAGCAACACGTTAACTTTGGCTTAGTTCTGAGTTTCGATTTCAAATCATGTTAAACAGCAATCGCAAACTGCATTCGGAAATAAATAACACAATGCCAGCAATAAATAACAACAGATTTCGTCTGCACCCACAGGTTCCGAGAGCACCTTTCCGTGAAAACAGCAGAGCTTATATTATGATAGCCATTTTCTGATTTGTTTTACTTTCAGTGAGCGCCCCGTACAAGACAACCGAAGGAGCCAGACACTGCCTCACAGCCGCAGTAACTCTACACCAGCTTCACTTTCAGCACTTCTGATATGGAAGACTTGGCACTGGCGTACACCAGGTACACGTCCTCGTGGTCCGTGAACACATCAAAGTCGGCGTTGGGCAGGGTGACCATGTAGTGGACCGGCACGAAGCGGTCCATTCCTTGCCAGCGGTACATGACGCTCTTCAGGCGATCACCGGTGCCGCCGTTCTGAGCGTTGGACACGAGGAGGTAGTGGTCACTGCCGATCTGCACGTGCTCCCAGTCTATTGCACACACACACACACACACACACACACACACACACACACACACACACACACACACACACACACACACACACACACACACACACACACACACACACACACACACACACACACACACACACACACACACACACACACACACACACACACACACTTTGACACTTTGATATTGTATTGTCATTACCAAAGAGGTCTTTTGACAAGAGGGGAGGGGGTAACAGAACAATAATATTTCCCTCTTCCTTTCCTGCAAACAAATAGTACAATTCATTCCTAGTGTGTATCAAATCAAAGGTTAACAAAAACAAAAAAACAAATAAATTCGCAACATTTCCTTATGTCTTCACATACAGGAGTGGTGCAGTAAAGTTTAAAAAAAAATAATTAAGACTGACTCGACTATCCACTCAATCAAATGATGACATTGTATCTTACTGATCTCTTCCACATGCGATGAATGGTAATATTCATTCATATCTCTTATAATGCATTATCTTAAATTTCGCTATCCTTCATCTGTCTAATTTTCAATGCTTCCGCGATGAATTTCGCAATTGATTTAATTACAAGTTCATCATCTGATAATAACACGACATCGACATTTTGTCTTTTCGCTATATCTATCTGGAAAAATGAACAATTTGTCCGCAGTTCATTATAAGCAGTACAGTGGAACAGACAGTGTACTTCGTCATCAATAATGTGTCTACATGCAGGACAAGGAGATTCTGTGGATGTTTCACACTCAATCCATCTTTTATTCACATTAAAACTTAAAGTTCTCAACCTAAATCTTGCGTAATTTATTCTGTGCCATTTATCTGTTATGACATTGAGAAACTGTTCAGAATGAAACACATTTTCAAATGAGAAAAATCAGCGATGTCTTTCTTTACTTTCCATATCTGAGTGCCAATTCTATTTAAAAGAACAGAGAGAGAGAGAGAGAGAGAGAGAGAGAGAGAGAGAGAGAGAGAGAGAGAGAGAGAGAGAGAGAGAGAGTAACAACGGAGTGGTTAACCTTTATAACCACAAACCGCGCATTCAGAAAAAACAAACACTGATGATGATGATCTTAGTACTGACAATATCTAGAAGAGCATACGAGAGACGCGAAGGTCGAATGGATCCTGGGACCGCCGTTATTTTCCGCCAGGGGAACTAATTGTACACACAGACTGAAGGAGTTGCTTGCTAACTTTTTTTTTTAAAAATAATAGTATAATAGAACACGGAAAATACAAAACGTCGACGTTTATATCATCAGAATTTTTTTTGTATTGCATGATTAGATATTTTCCTTGCTGGTTATCAGTGTGCAAACAGTTGCCTCACGGTGTCAATGTCTAGGAGAACATTTTCTGGTATCTCGCTGAACAGATCTGTACTGAGATTTTATGTCTTCGCCATGCGCCTTCATTCCATTCTCCGACCATGTTGTATCGACTTTTCGCTCTTAACATGATATTGACTGGGAAACCATGATCATGAATATTAAATTAATCATTAAAAAAAAAACCACTAACACCCATATCTCTCTCTCTCTCTCTCTCTCTCTCTCTCTCTCTCTCTCTCTCTCTCTCTCTCTCTCTCTTCTGGGTTTAATCAACGGCATGACCCTTTGCCTTGATGTACCTGCTTCTGAACGGTAGACTTTGCACAAGCCTTGCATCAACTGCAAAATCAAGAGAGACAACCTACTCGTTTCATGGGCCACACCGAGTAAGTTGCTTTCCCTTACAGAGATGGCTTCCAACTAGTCGCTCTGTGTGTGTGTGGGTGCTTGCGTGCGTGCGTGCGTGCGTGCATGCGTGTATATGCGCACGCGCGCGCGCGTGTGTGTGTGTGTGTGTGTGTGTGTGTGTGCGTGCGTGCGTGCGTGCGTGCGTGCGTGCGTGCGTGCGTGCGTGCGTGCGTGTATGTGTGTGTGTGTGTGTGTGTGTGTGTGTGTGTGTGTGTGTGTGTGTGTGTGTGTGTGTGCTGAATTCGTGCATCATTTCCAAGACATTTCACGTACATTATAATTTCTGAGATTCCCCAAGATTCATGTGCAAAAGTGTAGTTGTCCCATTAATGATATACAAATCGTGTTTTAATTTAGGCCCCATTTCATATTCGTCACACACACACACACACACACACACACACACACACACACACACACACACACACACACACACACACACACACACACATTAACAAGTGCGCGCACTCAGACATTTGTCTTCGCTGTGATTCATCTTCATCCCTATTCCTTTTCGTGCCCGTCTCATCCTCACAAACCGACCTGTATGTAGGAATGACTTGATATTTCTCTCAAGGCTCGCTTGGCGGGTGTTGAGACGATAGATGGTGGAGTTGGTGGCGTAGTTGTCGATGTCCTGATAATTTTGAGACCCATAGTTGTAAGCATTGGCAACCACCAAGAAACGATTCCTTCCCCATGGTGAAAAATTCCCAATCTGTGGCACCGTTTGTCTGCAGATAAGGGATCGTTCGTACATACATCTCCACATCGTTCATTCATCGCCAGTTAATCAATCCATGTATAAAGTTCTTTGCATTAGGACTGGGAACTGGGAAACGTAAACGTAAATTGAGTAAAAACAGTAGGCTACTTAAAATTTCTAATATATGCACATAAAGACTTTTCGAAACAAAAGAAATGTTGGACTGAACTTGTTCTGCAGAGGAACACAGAAAGTACTGACATGATCATTTCTGACCAGGTAACCTATTCCCATCCACAAAACTAAAATAAAGACTTCGGTTAAACAAGAGACACCTGAGTGTCTCATCCTACTTGTGTGACCATGGAATGTTAATTGGTGGTGAACTAATATTGCCGTCTTAAAAACAATCATTACAATCTCAAGAATTGGAAATGATATTATAGTTATGTGACTGAATGACAACTGTAAACAAAATCATAGCTTGTTGATTCTAATTCCTTGAACGTCGGGTTCAACCTGTAACTGGCTTTCTGACAAGCTTGCAGCAAACACCTCCAACAAAACGAGCAATAAACAATTCTCATGAATTCGCTTTTTCATAGGATTACACTAAAAAAAAAAAAATAGTAAAGTTCCCAGGTCTCTGTATACGTTTTGTATTCGATGCCAATACAGAAAAATATGGGGGAACAAAGTATTTTGTCAATCACTGTCCGTTGGTATTCCCTGACACTGTTAATAACCGTCAGAATTCCTTTTTTTTTTTTCTTTCTCTTGGGGTCCAAGTGCCAGACCAATGAACAGCTACTGCAGTTTTCAGGATGGTCAGATGGTGTCCATTTCACTCACTGCAAACACAGCTCTGCTGGCTTTCAAGTGATGACAAAGTCAACTGGTTAGTATCCATCTGTAAGAACGTGAGACCTGGCAATGACGGCAAGTCAGGAAGAGAAACTGTATGCGTTGGAGAACAGAGGCTTCAGACGGAATAGATGCAGTCCAAACAAGGAAAGGGAGGCAAATGACTGTGTTAGACTGGAAAATCTGTGCACTTAATAAAAGCAAAATGAACAAACATACAAATAAATAAAGAGACGAAAGAACAACTCCTAAGAGCGTTTTTCCTTCGATATATATCCTCCGCAGAGTGTATTATAAAAGCAAAACACGCCATGTGCATTTTGACCTAGGAGCACTCCCCAGACTTGCTACACCAAGGTTGCTCCTGCACCAAGGGTCTCCGACACCAGGTCCAAGGCCAGCTCTCTGAAGTGGGGAGCCAGTCTACATGCCTTGAAGACATTCCGCCTATAACCTGCATGACCGCTTAGAAAATTGGTTTAACACATGTTAAAGACAAGAGAAAAAATCAATCTTTTCGACCGAAACTTCAACATATGAGATTTTTAAAAAGCAGGACACCATTTCGTTCTGAATTTCTCTTCTTTTGGAGGACAAGAGTCCCCCCTCCCCTCTCCATCTCTCCATTAGAACTTGTGAAAATGCACACACACACACACACACACACACACACACACACACACACACACACACACACACACATATATATATATATATATATATATATATATATATATATATATATATATATTCCAAAGAAAAAAGACACAAGGACAACAAGCTGTCGTGTTGTAAATGAAATTTTCGGCTTTATTTGCCTTCGTCAGCACATGACATCCTCCCTGAGTGCCAGCAGGTAATATAGTTTGTATATATACAAACACGCACACACGAACGCACGCACACGCGCGCGCGCACACATACACAGATACACACAGACGCACACACGAACGCACACACGCGCACGCACACACACACACACACACACACACACACACACACACACACACACACACACACACACACCACCACCACCACCACCACACCACACACACACACACACACACACACACACACACACACACACACACACACACACACACACACACACACACACACTCGTAGCCACAAAACAGACGCACACCCACGTCCACTCAGGATCACCTCCATAGTCTGGAACTGAACGAAGACGCCTCCCTGGAAGAAGTACAGAGCCGAGTAGATGAGGGTGGAACGGCCATCGAAGGCGTTGGCCACGACCAGAAAGTGGAAGCCGTCCACGGTGAAGTGAGTCCAGTCGTAGGCCCCGACAGTCATGATCGTCACAAACAGCATAATGAACGAAATCTTTTATCATCTCCATTATATAAAGCTGCACGAGAATCATAAGGTCCATTTTGTATTTAGCTGTCCCTTTTCACAAGATCTCATGGCACAGTTAATCTCTATGGAGTATGTAAACCATCCGTCGTTGTTTAGACTTATATTACTTATGTCATCTAGGCATGAAGATATTGTCAAACACTTTGCTCTTTATATAAAGCATTCAATTTTTTTTTTCAGAATGTTGCTCATAAGTCTGTTGTTCACACTTTTCCCTGTTTCTTTACACATTTTCAGATTTGTTTTGTTTTGTTTTGTTTTCAGATAGAGAACATTTCCTGGGTTTGTATTTTATGTTGTTTATTCACCCCTTTAATAAGGGCCATTTATCCGGTACGGACTAGATATGTAATGTGTGCAACCCGTACCGCACATCCTCACGCGATTTCCTCAGACCGTACTGGTTTCGATGAGGACGTGTCTAGGTGCCAAACTCGAGTTATACATGGCCTTACCCGTATGTGTTTTACAACAGCACAGCTCAGGTTTCAGGGAAAGTAACATTTCGGTTGTCTTTCCTAAACCTTTCCTTAGCCTCGTGTGTATGTTCTAATTTACAGAGTTGTAAACACCTCGCGTACAACATTATAAAAGATAACAAGGGTAAGGCCACATGTAACTTGAGTTAGATACATAGACACGTCCCTATCGAAACCAGACGCGGTGTGAGGAAATCGCGCGAGAATGTGCGATATCGATTGGATACGATACCTAACCACCCCGTGTCTGATAAGTGACATGTAATCTTAAACTGTATCTCAATACGTGTACGTATTAGGCGATACGTAACGTCTATAATGGAAGTCCCCATCACTCACTCATATCCATATCCGTATCCTTGTCTCTCTCTCTCTCTCTCTCTCTCTCTCTCTCTCTCTCTCTCTCTCAGTTTCTGAACTGCCCTCACCCCCCCCCCCCCCCCCCCCCCCCCTCATTATTTTTGTTTCATTGCTATTCTCCATCTGAGGAGTGTTGTTTATGTATTTTCTGTATCTGCCAATGAAGTTTGTAACGACCGAGGACGACACATTAGTTGAAAATTCACTTGTCTGTCGAAAAAATATTAAATAACCGTTACTTTGAACTCAAGTTTGCATGTTTATTTCACTTTTGGCTTGTTTTCACTTATACTGTTCTCTTCAGAAGCTGTATTGCTGTGTTGTTATTGTTGTTGTTGTTGTTGTTGTTGTTGTTGTGATTGTTGTTGTTGTTGCCAGAACAGCTAAAAGGGCACATGCAGACTGTGTTGTTTAATTTTTTCAGATGAGGGAGATGGAAGGGGGAAGCAAGAGTGAGGACAGAGCGGGCAGAGAGAACAGGGATGTAGCTGGGCGTGTCATGGTGGGTTGCGGTGAGAAGGAAGCATAACAAAAGATCTGACTCGCATGACAAAAGATTCAAAGTCTGACTCGTACAACGAGAAAAGACACACTTTATTGTGAAACTTCTCTGCCCTGATCGACTCCTACTCAGAGTTGAGTTTGCGATGGGTTCAGTTGAGTTTCACCCATTTAATGCGTCTCTGAAAGTGTTGCCAAAATTTCCGGATCAACACTGCAGATGGCTGTATCTCTCGGGGTCGGTTGATCGGGAATATATTATGAAAGTAAGCGTAGAGTAAAGCCCTGAGGTGCAGAGTTAGAATGGGACAAAGCTCCATAACATCCTTATTCTCATCATTGTCCTCATCGATCAGCATAAAAAATACAATCTTGTGGCCCTTCTTGCTCTGCTCATGTGGTGACTTCAGCTTCGGTTTCCTACTCATGTCTATGCTCTTGGTGAATTGGTGTGTTGGGGTCACTGGTGAATTGGTGTTGGGGTCACTGGTGAATTGGTGTTGGGGTCACTGGTGAATTGGTGTTGGGATCACTGGTGAATTCGTGTTGGGATCACTGGTGAATTCGTGTTGGGGTCATTGGTGAATTCGTGTTGGGGTCATTGGTGAATTCGTGTTGGGGTCTCTGGTATCGGCGAATTCATGGGGACTGTCAGTGGACGTGATGGCGCCCTTCCAAAGGGAATCCTCATTCACGCTGGCTCCGCGAATAAGCAGTTACTGTCGTCGATTACGGAGCTAAGTAGGTGGTGATCTGCCTATGTTGGACCCGAACAAGCACCACTGAACAGCAATAATGTGCTCTGGCAGCAGTGCAGTGTGTCTTTTCTGATGGGTTGCCTCATGTCGGCTTGACATGAATGCTCTCTGCGGTTTGCTGGTGCCGCAGTGGGACAAGCCGGGTGTGGCTGTGGATGGGAGCCGGAATGAGCGGCATTGAAGTATTGCCATTGAAGTGGGCACAGAAGATGACACAGCATTAAAAAAAACACTAAGAAAAGAAATATGTTAAACACACCTCCCTCCTCCCTCCCAGTCCCCCGATCAGTCCCACCTTCACCCCGTTTATTTCCCCACGGTTTCGTTATCAGTTATGAAGCATCGTTTTGTTGTCAGCACGCTCCTTGCGATCCTGTTGAAGTACAACAGAAAATTCATTTCCTTTCGCTTCTCACGTCGTATCAATGTGAGTAGATCTCTCGTGAGGAACGGGATGCATGATGGGGAGAACTCAACGTTTTAATGACTTTCTAACTCACACCCACTTTCTGGTATTGCCTCTCTCTGTGTCTCTATTTGTGTGTGTGTACAAGTAAAAACAAACTTTAAGGGGAGAGAGAGAGAGAGAGAGAGAGAGAGAGAGAGAGAGAGAGAGAGAGAGTTCAAAGCGTTTATTTTCAACATTTTCAAAAGTCATTTTGTTTATGGACAATGATGCATTGTGCACAAACTGGATTGAATTCTTCAACATATCTATCGTTTTTATTGCGTGTGGTGAAGTCTTGATATTGGCAGCAAGCGCAGGCTAACAATTCCTCCATCATTATAGTAATGACTTGGCAAAGATTTGAACTTTTAAAAAAAAGGGAGGGAGGTTGAAGGTAAAGAAAATAAAAACATAAATTTAAGAATTTTTTAAAAAAAAATATGAAAAACCCTTCACTAGCTGCATGAGAGAACCATCGTAATCCATCTCGAAGGCAGATCTGTTTGCATTGCCTGCTCCTAGGCCTTTCATCTGCTGGATCGGACTCATGAGAGAAACACGGCTGATTGTGTCTGTGCTCTTGGCGTCAAACAGAGACACACCACAGTCCATAATTCTGTGGTGTTCTCACCGCCAAGTGTTCTCAACAGCACCCCAAAAGCGAAGGGTAGTAAAATAAAACGAAAGTTGGAGAGGGAATAAGTTACTGAAAAACTAAAAACATTATGCAAACAGTATAAAATGTAAGGGACAATCTTTGAGCCTATGCTCGAGGATCCATTTAAGGATGCAAGGGAGATCAAAAGATATGGAACAGTGTGAGTGGTCAGCTCTGCAGTTCAATAACCCAAGCATTGTCAGCGGCTAAGAATTGTGCAGAACAATCTTTACCTGGATCTCCTAAGAGATGCAAGCTAACAATTCTTCCATCATTGTAGTAACGACTTGGCAAAGATTTGAACTTTAAAAAAAAAAAAAAAAAAAAGGGGGGGGGGGGGGGGGGGGGGGTTTGAAGGTGAAGAAAATGGGAACATAAAATTAAGAAAATTCATTTTAAATATGAAAAACCCTTCACCAGCTGCATCAGGGAACCATCGTAATCCCTCTCGAAGGCAGATCTGTTTACGTTGCCTGCTCCTGTTTACGTTGCCTGCTCCTAGGCCTTTCGTCCGCTGGATCGGAATCGTCAGTGAGACACGGCTGATTGTGTTTGTGCTCTTGGCGTCAAATAGAGACACACCATAGTCCATAATTCTGTGGTGTTCTCACCACCAAGGGTTCAAAAAAGAATCCAACAGCACCCCCAAAACAGCCAGCGAAGGGTAGTAAAATGAAACAAAACGAAAGTGTGGAGAGGAAATAAGTTGCTGAAAATCTAAAAACATTATGCAAACAGTATGAAATATAGGGGGACAATATATATATATATATATATATATATATATATATATATATATATATATATGTGTGTGTGTGTGTGTGTGTGTGTGTGTGTGTGTGTGAGAGAGAGAGAGAGAGAGAGAGAGAGAGAGAGAGAGAGAGAGCGCACGCGCGCCTCTGTGTGTGTGTGTGTGTGTGTGTGTGTGTGTGTGTGTGTGTGTGTGTGTGTGTGTGTTTGTGTGTAAGACTGGATACAGGATGTAAACTGTATCTTGCGTACACATTATGTATCACATGCAAGACTGGATATGGAAGCACTGTCTTGTCTAAATGTTTTTCAATACATAAATGCATTCAAGCCTGGATGTGGAAAGAGAACTGTTCTCCTGCACATATTTTGATGCCTACACACACACACACACACAAGTCTGAATACTAGAAACGAGCTCTGTCTTTTCTGCATGTTTTTCAAAGTATAAAAACGTATAGAAGACTGAACACAAAACACGAGCTTCATCTGATCAACATTTTTCCAACACCCATCCTCCCCGCTCCCCTCCTCCCCATCCACAAAACAGAAACATGACCTGGGAATGCATGAAAAAGAATACAGAGTTTTAGATTACATGTTCACATGCAACAGAGAGTGAAGTCGACTGTATCAACATTTTTTTCAATACATACACACAAACATCCAGGATGCAGAGAGTAGGTTCCGTCTTCTCTACATATTGTTTTAATACGTACAAGACTGGATAGAGAAAACAAGCTCTTGCTCGTCTACATGTTTTTCAGTACACCCAAGACTAGGTGCAGGAAGCAGGTTCTCTCTAAATGTTGCTTAATACATGCAAGACTTGATATGGGAAGCAAGTCCTATATTGTCTACAAGCTTTTCAATGCATACACTGTTGAGCTGTGACTTTGACACCCAGTTCACAAAACCATCTGACATTCAACGCTGACAACATGTATGAAGTTCATTGATAGCCATCATAGTGCTGAGAAAGATGACGGAGTTCAGTGTTAGAACTGGGTTGAACTCCACCTTCATCCCCGCCCCCTCTTCCCCATCCACAAAACAGAAACATGACCCATGCAAGAAAAAGAATACAGTTTTACGTTACATGTCATTTATCCAGTACGGGCTGGACGGGTAACGAATCCAACCCGTATCGAACATTCTTGCGCGATTTTCTCACGCCGTAGGTTTAGATAGGCACACGTCTACGTACCAAACTCGAGTTACACGTGACTTTACCCGTATATGTTTCATAACGGCACAACTCAGGTTTCAGGGAAAGAAACATTTCGGTTGTCATTTTAAAACCTTTCCTTAGCCTCGTGTGTGTTTTATTTCACCAAGTTGTAAACAGTTTGCGTACAACACTTCCAAAGATACCACCCACCCACAGGCGAAAGCCTGGCGACCGGGCAGCACGTGTCGCCAGTCAGCCTAGTCCTCACCGTGAATGAATGAGATTTTGAGATTGCGGCCCCCCTTCAGGCATATTCCAGCTTACAGCAACTGTCTGGCTATAACGCAGTACGTGCAAATCACAGATGCTTTTATGAAGTGGTTTTGTTGCAAAGTGAAACGACTGCAGGCGGAAATCTAAACAAATCTTAAATAAACGTCAGCGAACCGCCCAGAGAAACGTGGACAAACGAGTCACAAGACACACACACAACGCGTTTCGACCTCTTAGGTCTTCCTCAGGTGAAACAAAGACGGCAATCTGAAGCGATCAAAGCTAAGTGCATTTTCGTTATTTTGTCCGTCTTTGTTTCACCTGAGGAAGACCTAAGAGGTCGAAACGCGTTGTGTGTTGTCTTGTGACTCGTTTGTCCACGTTTCTCTGGGCGGTTCGCTGACATTTATTTAAGAAGTGGTTTTGGTTAATTGATGTTTAAGCTTGTGTTTAAAAGAATGCATCGCATGTGCGTGAGGAACTGCGCCCAGCGTTGACCGATTTCTAAGCAGGTCGAAGCCAACTTTTCCATGTCGTGCATAGGGGAGTTGAGGACAGAGTGTAAATAAACAACTCATGTGGAATTCCATGGTTTCTGGCACCACATTCGGCACACAACTGAGAAAGGAGGTCGCGGTTTTTACTTTTTTTCGGCAGTTTCAGTTTCAGTTTCATCAAGGAGGCGTCACAGCGTGCGGACTAGTCCATATACGCTACACCACATCCGCTGAGTTTAGAGACCACACTGCGCGTGATTTTAAGCTGATGGATAAATAGAGTAATAACTAAGATGAGAGAATTTAAGAAGAGGGTCTCGTGGCTACGACTTAGTAGATGTCTGACCTACGCATTAGCCCAACCCGCTGGTCAGACCTTGAATGCCTACCTACCATTGGTTGTGCTTTTTTTTTTTTCTTAAATCGTTGTATGTGTGCGTAGTGAATGTACACATGTATGTGTATGGATGTGTGGACACGGGCCCATGTGTGTGCGCGAGTGCACCTGTACGTGCATGATGTGCGTGTATGTGTATGCTTGAGAGTGTGTGTGTGTGTGTGTGTGTGTGTGTGTGTGTGTGTGTGTGTGTGTGTGTGCAAGTGTGTGTTTGTTTGTGTTTGTGCGTGCATGCGCACGCGCGCGCGCGCGCGCGTGTGTGTGTGTACGTGTGCGCGCGCACGTATGTGTGTGTGTCAGTGCCTGTGTGTGTGTGTGCACGCGCGTATGTATGCGTGTGCATAAGCGCATGTGCATGTGTGTGTGTGATTTGTGGGTTCGCGTGAGCATACACACGTATCTGCATATGTATGTGTACATATCTGTGTGTATGTGTGTGTGTCTTTGTATGTAGGCGTGTGCGCATGTGCGTGTGTGTATTTTTGGCAATTATTACCGTTTATCAAAAGGTGAAACATCAATGGACTCACAAAGTAAAGTAATGTAAAATATGAAACGGACAAATGAATTTTCGACGAGTATGTCTTCTTTGGATGCAAAAAAAATAATACACCCTACACTGCAGTCAGTATAAAAACGGCAGTGTGACAAAAAAGAATATGCAAGCACAGGTGACACAGAGCACAACTATCAGTCAATCTGCGTTAGAGATGTATAATTTTCAAAATCTGAAAAAATGAATGTGAAAAATGCACTTTAAATACCGATGCACGCGCGCGCGCGTGTGTGTGGTGTGTGCGTGCGTGCGTGCGTGCGTGCATGTGTGTGTGAGTATATATATATATATATATATATATATATATGTGTGTGTGTGTGTGTGTGTGTGTGTGTGTGTGTGTGTGTAAATGATTACTTCTTCTTTTTGTTTATTTATTTGATAGTAATTTATGTATGTCGTCTTAATTCAACTATTTACTTCCTTTCATCGTGTTTACTAGTTATTTTGGACATTAATCTGACCAAATGTGCATTTTTACATATATCTCACAATACACTGTATCAGATGGTACTCCTAGCTGGCAAAAATAAAACACTTTATTTCAAAGAAGATCATCATTGTTTTTGTCATTAAAGTGCAACAACAGACCCCTTTCAGACACAGGAATTATTTGTTGACGGAGCGATCAGCTTACGCGATAATAATATGAATGTCTATAACTTTCTTCGTATTCAACCAGAAAACTAACACGAGAGCTAATAACTGATTTCATCGTAATAAACGGATAATGTTAAATCGTGACAATAAGAATTTTAATCACATCGCGCGCGCGCGCGCGCGCGCGCGAGTATGTGTGTGTGTGTGTGTGTGTGTGTGTGTGTGTGTGTGTGTGGTTACTTATTGTTATCTGTTTTTTTTTTGTTTGTTCATCTATCCATTTCAATATATTTGATTTTAGTCATTCACTCATTCATTTAAGCTGTTAATTATCTGTCTATTCATTTGGTTATCAAGTGACTTGAGCCTGGGTAGACTTATTAGGTTACAGCTTGTAGCAGATTTGTAACTCATGGGATGAATTCTTTATTGTCTGCAGATTTTCGTTTTCAGTAAGTATACCTCAAAAGGGTGATGAACATTTAGAGCTACACCCATCTGCACATATCATCGGCAGCGACATGAAATGGTTTTAAAACTTCATCGATGTTATTTCTCTTAACTCATGGATCTGTGGCATGCAAAAGCTCTCAAGCTCTCTCTCTCTCTCTCTCTCTCTCTCTCTCTCTCTGTGTGTGTGTGTGTGTGTGTGTGTGTGTGTGTGTGTGTGTGTGTGTGTGTGTGTGTGTGTGTGTGTGGTGTGTGTGGTGTATATAGACTGTTCTCGTCGCTAATATAGAGTGTTACTATTAGTCATAATATTCATCAATTAAATATCTCGAAGGTATGAAGAAATAAACAAATTTCGTCATCTTGGCAGTATTGCATAGGTATCGAAAATCTACAAATGTAGGTTGACACACGTGTTAAATACAGGCAGGTGCTTTCAATGTTACCTCCCTTAGTTCGGGATTTTTGGGGGGGGGGGGGGGGGGGCGTGAGTCGGCGACACGTGTAATCTGAAACAAAACTGACTCCACGTACGTTATAAGTACATGTCACGATACAGGTATATATTGGGCGATAGGTAACGTCTGTTCTGAAAGCCTCCGGTAAGAAAAAAAAAAGTTTGTTATTTCTGATGACCTTGAACTTTTAACAGAATTCATAAAAGGGAGGAAAGTGAATCGGAAGAACGAGCCCACTAAAGGCTCTGACCAAGTGGCGCCGAAGCCTAAAACACTTTCAGTACGGAGACTCGTGCTAATGGTGGTACAGGCCCGTTGTTTTGTGTGCGTTAATGCAGCGCAATTTGTTCCAACGGGCAATTTGTTCCAATGGTACGAATTGCCGCACCGACTGCGGCAATTTGTTACAATTTTCTTTTGGTACATTTTACCCCACCTCTGATGCAGCGCAATTTGTGCCAACGCGGCAATTTGTTCCAATGGTACAAACTGCCGTACCGACTGCGGCATTGTTACAA
>JADBJO010009410.1:62500-77500 GCA_016801955.1 Conus betulinus
CAGTTTATCTGCCCTGGTTCTGGGACTGAGTGGATGGTACGTAGTCAGCATGCTGCTGCCCAGTGTCCTGTTCCTGATCCGGCTGACCAGGCGGGAACTGTTCCAGCCCAGTGTGGACATCCGGGTTGCTGCTGTGGTTGACACTGTAGTGGTGCTCAGCTGCTGCTGCTCCAACGTCATCTTCTACTTCCTCCTGTGGCGACCCTTCAGACAGGTGGTGTGGGTATGGCTGGCCTCGGGGTGGGGGAGGCTCCATGTAGGCTGTGAGGCACTGAGGAAGAGGGCTGTGACCTATCATACCAGGCTCACTAGCAACACAAGTAACACCACACCACCGGTGGCCAGGGTCTTATTTTCGTCCGGTGGAAAGGAATCATCGCAGTAAAAGGGTACGTGAAAATCTGATCTGTGATGTATTAAACTCTAAAACTTAATTTCAAAGTTCTGACTCGTCACCAGATTAAATTGGTGAACTATCATGGATATTGCTAGCCTGATGAGGCAATGAGTTCAGAGGACTAGCGCACCGGCTAAATTCGTGTGAACTGCACGTCATGTGAGGACTGACTTTTTTCCTTAAAAGAAAAGGTCCAGATAACAGGCCGTGACCTCTGATAAGTTCGACTCTACAATGAAAATCGGAGGACGCCGATAAAACGTCCTCTACAATTCTTTAGGACACAGTTTTCAAAACGTTTAGACCTGTATCTGTTTATTGACTTTAAACGAAGGCACACAGGATATGGTATTCGTGTCTACTCTTCCTAATCCATGCTAATCCTAGTGTACTAAAGTACATTTCAATGATAGGTACACATCTTTCCCCCTTTCCAACAGGGTGAAGAATGCTTTGTTTTTGTTTCATTGTCTGTATGTTTTTTTCTTTATCTGAGTCAGAAAGACTTGAAAGCGATATCCATAAATGTAAGAGTTCTGGTAAAGTTTGACATTCTGTCTGTGTGTGCCTTAATCCCATCTACATAGCTGTCTCTCTCTTTTCTCCCCCCCCTCTCTCTCTCTCTCTCACACACACACACACACACACACACACATACACACACACACACGCACGCACACACACACACACACACACACACACACACACACACACACACACACACACACACACACACACGTATCTATATTGCTGTCGTGTATTACTTGTGAATGAGGTCCAACTCAATTTTTACCCAAACACCCATCTCCACCCGATCCCCATCCCACTCTCTCTCTCTCTTCTCTCTCTCTCTCCCTCTCTCTCTCCTCCCCCCCCCCCCTCTCTCTCTCTCTCTCTCTCTCTCTCTCTTTCTCTCTCGGGGGTGCGTGAATTGAGTTCAGAAGAGAACTCATGGTTAATGAACGCCGGACAATTTCATTAATTACAGCGGAATCTTAAACTGTTCGAACATCAGATCCTGTCGACAGCATCATGATTAACGATACCTTCCTCGCAACTGGATTTCCGCGTCAGATGTGGATATTTTCAGTCTGTCTTCATCAACTTTATATCGAAAAGGGCCAGAAAACAGTCCTCCATGTTGCGCAGGACATTGAATCTCAGGTCGGCGATAGGCGGTGTTAAAGTGGGTTGCCTCCTCTCGTATTTGTTCTGGGCAATGTTCTACTTCAATGTTGCGACGTGGAACTAAGAAAGGACAGTTATCACCAAACCTCTTAAAGCGCTGGAAGCCGGAGTGCCAGCATGGAACAGACAGGGGAGACCACTACCAGCTTCGCTCCACCTTTCCAACCTGCTTCTGAACCCACCATAACAGAACTTGATGTGTATGCTTCTTTACTTTGAATTCCAAATTTGACAACATGAACGAAGACATTAGGAACATGAACGAAGATCTACGCGACATAAAAGTCGATGTGAAGGACATCTGGATGCTCACTCTGCCCTTCAGAAAGAGGTGAAGTCCTTGAAGGACGACGTGGCCGACCTAAGACTGGAAAACGACGAGATGAAGAGGTGGATGTTTTACACAGAGCGGAAAGGTAACGATCTTGATGGGCGCTCAAAGAGAGAATAATCTGATCTTCTGAGACCCCCTCATAAACAGAATGAGACCAAGACAGACAGTGAAGAACTTTATCAGCAGTGTTATCGCAAACAAACTCGATGTGACCGGCGACTTCCAGTTTGATCGGGTTCATCACCTAAACGCTAAGCGTAACTCGCCAATCATCACCTGCTGCACCTTCTACAAGGATAAAGAGAGAGTGATGTGTTTGTTGGTGAGGACTTTTCCCTCCATGAAAGAAATGTATGAAAGGCTCTTTCTCCATATCTGAAGAAAGCCAAAAGTGAAAACAAGCCGGCAACCATGATTTTTACCACCTTCTTATTGAGGGGAAAACGTTTTTTTCTTGATGAACGGCAAAACACAAATTGACACCAGTAGCTCAGGTAAGGTGGAGACGTGACTACCGTACAAAAAATGCGGCTTTTATGGAGGTCAAGGTATGCACGTAAGGAGCGAAGAATCGGTCCGTAGTGTAAACACTGGATTGTTTAAGGAGCGGGAAAGGGGGAGGTGGTCATAGATAACGAAGAGTTTGAAATGATCTTTTATGTTAAAATGTTTTTATGTTTAATGTCATGATATTTGTACAGATGATTGTGAAACAGACTTGTCAGATTACATAACAAACTGCATGGACGAAAACACGGTTGTCAATAAGCCATTTCTAGAATCAAAACATACTTTGTGGAAGGATGAAAACACTAGAGGATGTAATGAGGGGCATTTCAAAAGGAAAAGGATGGGAAAGAGAAAGGTGTTAAGTAGTGAAGATAGTTTGTCTAAGAAACAAGAGATAAATAAATAATAAAAAAAACTTCAGACCTCAAAATGGAAAGGAATGTGTGAATGATAATATAGCTGATAATGAAAGTTTGTCAAGTCTCTAGATAATGTTAGGTTTGCTTTTCGTTCATACATTGGAATGTAAATGGACGTCTGTCTTGAATAAGAAATAGAGATTTTCTGTCCTATTTGTTTGATTTTGATGTCATTTGTGTATTTGAAACTTTTGTAGATGCTCTTCAATATGTTACATTTCCAGTTGTATTATCTTTCTAAACCTGCCATTAAGTTTACTTAAACAACAACAACAACAACAAAAGGAAGAATGTCAGGCGGTATACTATGTCTTTTCGGGAATGAAATCATGTCTCATATAAAGAAATGAAAAAAAAAAAGATTGCCCAATGCTCTTTTATTTTTGATTGACAAGAGTCTTTTTTGTTTTCACACGGATGTAATCTATGTTTGTACCTATGTTCCATCAGATGGTTCACCTTTTTATATTCATTTTGACATTGATAATGGCACTTGATAAGTTCACTTGAAGAGTGTTTTTTTTTTGATTGTATGACTCAGTTTGATGATGCACATGTGATTGTTTGTGGAGACTTGAACAGCAGAACTACCAAATTTTTCTCCAGATGTATTTGATGACAGTATTGTACTTTGCGATCAGTTTAACAGCCTTTCTGTTTTGGATTGCTATGTAAGAAAATCTGCAGATAATGTACTATGGTAAATGTTTGTTAAATATGTGTACAGCTCTTGGTTTGTGTATTTGTGTTTGCAGTGGTAATACCGATAGCAATTATACGTATACATCTGAAACGGGAAATAGTGTCAATGATTATTTCCTCGTATCCAAAGAATTATTTACCATCCTTTTTTCTTCATGTACATTGATTGTATTGGACAGATTAGAATCGGATCACCTGCCCATTGAGTTTCATTGCAATTTTTCTCTGAGAAGCATATTGTGCGTGCTCTTACTCCGATGGAAAGACAACGGGTAATTGAAAAGTTCATGTGGAATTGCAATTTCGAACATGTTTATATTAGTGCGATGCAGTCTAATGAAACATTATCTTTGATTGATCATGCAATTAATTTGATTGATTTAAGTTGCAATGATGCTTTGAACATGTTTAATGAATGTATTAGGAAGCAAGCTGATTTTATGAAAAAGAAAATTAACTTAACAGTGCGTGACAAGAATGACTGGTATGATAGAGAATGCAAATTAAGCAAAGCAAAAGCAAACGATCTGCTCTCAATCTTTAGGAAAACAAGAGACGAAAAGGACAGTCATGCTTATTATGTTGCTAGAAGAGAATATACAAATTTTTAAAAAAGAAAAACAGTACAATGACATGCTGTTGGAAAAACTTGTCACAAGCGTAAACGGTCAAAGAGAGTTTTGGGAAACTGTGCATACAATATCTTTTAAAGAAAAACACGTTCATAACGATTTAACAGTTGAAGACTGGTTTAAGTATTTTAAGGGTCTGCTAGAAATAGAGGAAGCAAGAGATGTAGTTTTTTTTTGTGGAAATTGAACAAGACTATTCAGAGAAAAATTTAGAAATAGAGGGGTTTAGTTACCGCCAAGGACATTGACAAACAAAGCACAGGACAAGACACAGCTTTGTTTGACAATGTCCTTGGCGGTAACTAAACCCCTCTCTTTCTAAACTTTGCTTCGTTCTCCGCCATCAGTCGCTCCATTTTGAAACTTTATTCTGATAAAGATTGAGAAGAAATGATGGCTATGAATCGCTTTACATCATGAGAAGATGCATCGAAAAAGAGGTACTGCTTGCAATAAATAAGTTAAAGAATGGTGAAGCTGCTGGTCCAGATGGAATAATTGGGGAAATGTTAAATGTGCAAGAGGTCGGGATGTTAACTTTTTTATCTGAAAATTGTTAATGCATTGTTTGACGAAGGTATTTTTCCAGATTACTGGACTGATTCTTTAGTAGTTCCTTTATCCAAAAAAGGTGATATTAATAATCCCAACAATTACAGTGCCATATCTTTATGTGATATCAGCAGTAAAATACGTAGCGCACTGTTAAATAGCAGGCTTCAAGAATGGGTAAAAGAATATAATTTGACAGGTGAACACCAAGCAGGATCCAAAAGAGGATATTCTATAGTTGACCATATGTCTACTTTGTTAGTGCTAATACAAAAAACAGTTTTGTTTCAATCGTAAGTTATATGTTGCCTTAATTAATTATTAAAAGCATTTGAGTCAATGGAAAGAAACTTATTGTGGCCGATCCTTTTGAAAAATGGAACCAAAGATAATTGCATCAATGTGTTCGTAGCATGTATGTCAATGTAAAGGCTAGATTAGATGTGGTGCTAAACTAACTGATCACATAAACTGTACTCGTGGGGTGAAACAAAGTCATGTTTGCAGTCCTGTTTTATTTTCTTAATTTATCAATGAATTATCACTGGAAGTAATTAGAGGAGGCTGACACAGAGCGACATGTATGTATGACTACTTTGAGCTGTTCATATTAGTACTGGCTGATGTTGTGGCTCTGTTGGCTGAAACAGTTGTTGGTCTACAAACCCAGATAAATAGTTTGCATCGTGCAGCGTCAGGCTTACATTTAAAGGTGAATTAGGGTAAAAGTAATGTTGCAGTATTTAGGAAAAGGGGGCTCAGTTTTGTAGCAGCTTGTAATAGCCTTTCGACTGGAGCCAAAAATGCTTTGTAATTTATTTTGCAAAAACTGTTTAAGTTAAAAAAAAATTTCCTGCATACTTTTCTGAAAACTGTTTGACTCACAGGTTCAGCCAATTGTACAGTATGGTGCCGAGTTATGCGGGTTAGAAAAAGCAGCTCTACGATGCGAAAAGATCCACTTATTTGGGCTCCAAAGGTTTTTAGGAGCTGAATTACGAACACCCAGTGACCTTGTATATGATGAAATGAACAAGTACCCTATTTATATAAATTCGGACATAAAATGTGTTAAGTTTTGGTTAAAATCAATAAGAACGCAATGAGCAGATTTCTAAATAAGGCCTATTGTATGATGTTTAATTTAGTTGAACGTGACAAAAGAAACTGGGTCTCAAATATTCGTTGTAAATTGTATCTGTTTGGATTCGCTTATGTTCGGTTGAATTAATGCGACCGGCGATTTTCACTGAGTCTTTAGACATGGACTGATTTTGTGCAGGTGGCAGGAATGGAATTTTCATATGGACGGCAATGAAAGATTTATCTTTTACAGGTCCTTCTGCACCGTACCTGATGTTTGCATTTGTCTACAGCTAAATCTGGACAGGCACTTAAATCATATAACGACTAGATTCAGGCTTGGTATTTCTGATATTGCCAAGCGTTATTACAGTCATCGTTCTCACAGCGAAGCAGATTTAATATGTCCACTTTGCAGAAAGGATACAGAAAATGAAGTGCGTTTTGTATCGTGTTGCTCTGTCTTGTAAAATTTAAGTATATACCGTTCAAGTTTTATGATTTCCCACGTCAGTTTATATTGGCGCTTCTTCTGGCATGTACTCATAAGCAAACTCTTAAAAAAAAATTGTCAGTTTATTCAAAGCATTCAAGTTGCGATCATTTATTCTGTCATAAAGTAGTCTTCCGAATAAGTATTACTTATGTTTGTGTGCAGTTGCTGGGATGGTAAGAAGACTGTAATTAACTCGCAACCCCCTTCAGAGGGGGCTATGGCCTAAAATGTGAATAAATTCTCTCTCTCTCTCTCTCTCTCTCTCTCTCTCTCTCTCTCTCTCTCTCTCTCTCTCTGTGTGTGTGTGTGTGTGTGTGTGTGTGTGTGTGTGTGTGTGTGTGTGTGTGCGCGTATGCATGTGTGTGCATGTGAGCGTGCGCGTGTGTGTGTGTGTGTGTGTATGAGAGTGTTTGTGTGTGTGTGTGTGTGTGTGTGTGTGTGTGTGTGTGTGTGTGTGTGTGTGTGAATATACAATCAGGTGTGAAACGCTACATATGAACATTGATACAATAACTATAAAAGACTTAATATTTACAATGAATTTGCAAATATAGTGCTGGATAAAACTGATGCAATTTTTATCATTTCTTCGCTGTAGATTATTTCATTTAAAGATCCCAATTTTGCTACATCTATCCCAGATATGTTATATAATAGGGATAGCAATGAGCAATCAAAAAGAATAATATGTTCAATTGATACTGGATGACCACAAGCACATTCTACATTTTTTGAGAATTTAGTCTTCCATGAATTGAATCGAATTTTGTAAATAAAACTTGACAAGGATCTTGAACACAATAATATTTTTGACTTTGAAGGAAGCTTTTGTCATTATACTACTTTCTAACATCGAATTTATTTCATGCTTTTCTAATTTTAGTGTACTATCAGGATATTTTCTAATAGCTCCTTCTCTTTCGCTGATCTATCAGCCATTTCATTCCCCAGATACCACAGTGAGATGGAATCCAACAAAATTCTTCATTAATATTTTTACATATATTTGAATATTAAGTATTTTACATCAAATATAAAATCTTTTTGAACTTTTGCATTCCTGTTTTTGCAGACTGTAAAGAACAGATTTTGAGTCAACACAAAGTAAAATGCTATAAATCGCAATATTAATATCAGCTATGAAGGATAAGGCCATACGAATTGCATATATTTCTGCAGTAAATACAGAAAAACTATTTCCTAGACAAAATGACTTTCTTATCTTTAAAGCAGGAACAGCACATCCAACCCCTGAGTATGATTCAAAACTGAACCATCTGTAAAAATCTTTAAATGATTCGGATAATTATTTTCTAGATGTTCTTTTGCTCCAGCAGATATAAAATTGATATTATCCTCTTTCTTTTTTTTAGAGTTGTATATCTGTATCAAATCTAGCAGAAGTATGCTCCCATTGAGGAATAAAAGGTATCAAGGGACTACTTGAAATTGATGTAATATCAATATCACAACTCTTAAAAGATCATCTGTATAGTTTCTAATAGGTTGAAGATATATGAAATGTTTTGCGCTCTCTTCAGGAAATGCTGTCTTGAGTCCAGAAAAAATGTCATTTGTCACTGAATTAGAAACTGAAAGACATCTAGTCACATACTTTGCAGTGGCCAACTTCCGTGGTCCTCAAGAGTTAACAGATTAGCTGCTCTGTATGTTTTGAGCGTATTTGTGTATACTGGCACACCAAGTGCCAACTTAACAGCCTTACTATCTATACTTTGTAATTTTTTTAAGCAGCGTCTGTGGAGCTGAGAAATAAACCTCTTGTGTGCGTAGTGAATGTACACATGTGTGTGTATGGATGTGTGGGCACGGGCCCATGTATGTGCGCGAGGGCATGTGTGTGTGTGTGTGTGTGTGTGTGTGTGTGTGTGTGTGTGTGTGTGTGTGTGTGTGTGTGTGCATGATGTGCATGTATGTGTATGCATGAGTGAGTGAGTGTGTGTGTTTGTGTGTGTGTGTGTGAGCGCGCGTTCATGCGTGTGTGTGTGTGTGTGTGTGTGTGTGTGTGTGAGTGTGTGTGCATGCGCGCCCCCCCGCGCGCGCGCGCGCGCGTGTGTGTGTGTGTGTTTGGGCGCGCGCGTATGTGTGTGTGTGTGTCAGTCCGTGTGAGCCTGCGTGTGTGTGCGTGTATGTATGCGTGCGCAGAAGTGCATGTGCATGTGTGTGTGTGTGTGTGTGTGTGTGTGTGTGTGTGTGTGTGTGTGTGTTGATTTGTGGGTTTGTGTGAGCATACACACGTATCTGCATATGTATGTGTACATATATGTGTGTATGTGTGTGTGTCTTTGTATGTGGGCGTGTGCGCATGTGCGTGTGAGTATTTTTGGCAATCGTTACCGTTTATCAAAAGGTGAAATATCAATGGACACACAAAGTGTAAAATAATGCCGATTTAATGTAAAATATGAAACAGGCAAATGAATTTTCGACGAGTATGTCTTCTTCGGATGCAAAAAATAATACACCCTACACTGCAGTCAGTATAATAACGGCAGTGTGTCAGAAAAGAATGTGTAAGCACAGGTGACACAGAGCACACCTATCAATCAACCAGCATTTGAGATGTATGGTTTTCAAAATCTGAATAAAATGAATGTGAAAAATGCAGTTGTAAACTGTTTTTTTTCAAATACCGATGCGTGCGTGCGTGTGTGAGTAAGTGTGTGTATGTGTGTATGTGCGCGTGCGTGCGTGCGTGCGTGCGTGCGTGCGTGTGTGTGAAAACGATTACATCTTTGTTTTGTTTTTTATTTGATAGTAATTCATATTTGTCGTCTTAAATTCAATGAGTTACTTCCTTTTTATCATGTTAACTACTTAGTTTGGACATTACCCTCATCAAATGTGCATTTTCACATATATTTCACTATAGATGTATTAGATGGCACTCCTAGCAGGCAAAAAATAAAACCCTTCATTTGAAAAAAGATGACAATTGTGTTTGTCATTGAAGTGCAACAACAGACCCCTTTCAGAAACAAAATTTTGTTGACGGAGCGATCAGCTTACGCGATAATAACATGAGTGTCTATTGTATTCAACCAGAACTAATACGAGAACTAAGAGAACTGATTTCATCATAATAAGGGGATAATGTAAAGTTATGACAATAAGAATTTTAATCAAATCGCGCGCGAGTGTGTGTGTGGGTCGTGTGTGTGTGTGTGTGTGTGTGTGTGTGTGTGTGTGTGTGTGTGTGTGTGTGTGTGTGTGTGTGTGTGTGTGTGTGTGTGTGTGTGTGTGTGTGTGGTTACTTATTGTTAATTATTAACTTTTTTATTTATCTATCCATTCAATGTATTTGATTTCACTTATTCACTCATTCATTTAAGCTGTTAATTATCTGTCTATTCATTTGGTTATCAAGTGACTTGAGCCTAGGTAGACTTATTAGGTTACAGCTTGTAGCAGATTTGTAACTCATGGGATGAATTCTTTATTGTCTGCAGATTTTCGTTTTCAGTAGTTAAAGTATACCTCAAAAGGGTGATGAACATTAGAGCTTCACCCATCTGCACATATCATCGGCAACGACACGAAATGGTTTTGAACTTTCATCGATGTTATTTCTCTTAACTCATGGACCTGTTGCATGCAAAAGCTCTCTCTCTCTCTCTCTCTCTCTCTCTCTCTCTCTCTCTCTCTCTCTCTCTCTCTCTCTCTCTCTCAAAATTTGATATTATCTGTAAAAAGGACTGTCGTTTTTTGTGTGTGAAAAGATTGTCGACCTGTCAGAGTAAGGTGATGTAAGGTAATGTTGCTTATAGCCCAGCCGATCGCAAAGGGCCATGTCAAGGGCAGTCACAACGTTGAAGTCAACTTATAAGTCATCAAAAAAAAAAAAAATCACACATTTTTTTAAAAATACACCTTCTATCAACGCACCAGAAACTACGTTAAAGGTCTTTCTTATGTAAAATCTTAGATCAGATGAAAAATGTTAATTTCTTTTAGAAATTCAAAAATCACGTCCCGTGGGACATCTCTGAACAAAGTTTTCATGGAGTCTGCTGTAAAGTGTTCATGTCTCACATCGTGCAAGTCCCAACAGAACTATCAGAGTGTCAATATAAATTTTGATGATGATGTCACACACACACACACACACACACACACACACGCGCGCGCGCGCGCGCACGCACGCACGCACGCACGCACGCTCGCACACACGCACACACTCAAATCCGCCAGGAAAAATCAGACAACCGTAGACTCTCTCTCTCTCTCTCTCTCTCTCTCTCTCTCTCTCTCTCTCTCTCTCTCTCTCTCTTGTCATTAACTGTTTCGAGAATCAAGGCATGATGGAAAACTTGTAATGTTCTCCCAGTATGGCACGCCTGTCAGTCGCATATAAACACACACACACACACACACACACACACACACACACACACACACACACACACGCACGCACGCACGCGCGCTCGCACGCACGCACGCACGCACACACACACACACGCGCGCGCGCGCGCGCGCGCGTGCTAGCTTTCTGTGCAACATTGGGCTAGGTTCACTTCAGTGACGTCAACAGCGTTAGCGAATCAGAGCACTTCTTTTCAGCTGAGATGATTGGCTGCGTTAGGCGCGTCATACACGCCCATGCAAACAACCGCCACCAGTCTGCCACCACCACCACCACTATCGTTATCTGCCCACACATCAACACTCCTGTCCCTCACACCATCAGATGCAGTCTGAATATCAAGCGTTGCGTTTTACTCTTACCTGTATTGTTGCACGAACTCTTGCACAGAGTAGTGTGCATGACAGATAGAAAATGAACTAAATGTGTTTTCCTGAATTTTGTACATACAGTGAAGAGAACGACAGTTCTCAACCACAGCTTTGTTGGTGCAAATGCTGTTTAGAACGCAGCAAACCAATTTATTCCATTTTCAATTACCCCAGTTATACACCAAGACTTTGATTCTGATCTTGTGGGCAAAATATTACAACCACTGGAACTCTGATCATCGTGACAATATTATAGCCATTGCATTGCCATTGATGCTTCCATCACCATATCAACTCGAATGCAGATCACAGTTGTGCTATCATAACGCTGATGAGCTGCTAATAGTTATCATTTGCTGGTTATTTCATTGAACCCAACACTTTGCCAATGTTCTACGGATTCTAAAGAACAAAAAACAAACATGCTGAAAGTAAGCCATCATCATGAACAAATTAGGCAAAAAACCTCCTTCCAGTATACCATCTTGGAGAGCTTCGGCCTGTGTGTGGAGCTGAAGGAAGACCTGCAGGCCTTCGTCAACATACTCTTCTACCTGCAGATCGTTCTCTGCACGCTGGGCATCTTGGGATCGACAGTGCTGTGGCAGTGTGTGTCAAGCGAAAGATGAGGTCGTCCTGTTCCGTTCAGCTGGCGATTCTCTCCATCTACGACGTGGTCTTCCTGCTGGCCTCTCTGCTGATGGCTGTCCTGGGTCTGGAGGATTCCTGGGACTCACCAGCCACTACTGTGTTCATATGCTTGAGGACCCTTGGTCTGTGGGGAGCGACGTACACGACGCTAGACATCTGTTTGGAGCGGTGTCTGTCCGTGGCCCATCCCTTCCTTGCTCACAGTCGCTTCACTGTGGGTCTGACTCTGAAGAAGGCAGGCATCATTGTGCTGCTAGGCCTGGGCTTCACTCTGCCTCTCCTCCTCGATCTCATCAACGGCTACAGTGTGGGTCAGGAGTGTCACAGTCAACGCCAACTGACCACGTTTGGACTGGTCTACACTCTACATCTCTCTCCTTCTCCTCTATATTCTTCCTTTTACAGCCATCATCATCATCAATGTCGTCTTCGCTGTTATTCTTTGTCGCCTTCGGAAAACATCAGTACGTCCCAATGGAGAACACGAGGGCAGAGGAGCATTTATCGACCCTGGTTCTGGGACTGAGTGGATGGTACGTGGTCAGCATGCTGCTGCCCAGTGTCCTGTTCCTGATCCGGCTGACCAGGCGGGAACTGTTCCAGCCCAGTGTGGACATCCGGGTTGCTGCTGTGGCTGACACTGTGGTAGTGCTCAGCTGCTGCTCCAATGTCATCTTCTACTTCCTCCTGTGGCGACCCTTCAGACAGGTGGTGTGGGTATGGCTGGCCAGGGGGTGGGGGAGGCTCCATGTAGGCTGTGAGGCACTGAGGAAGAGGGCTGTGACCTATCATACCAGGCTCACTAGCAACACAAGTAACACACCACACCACCGTGGCCAGGGTCTTATTTTCGTCCGGTGGAAAGGAATCATCGCAGTAAAAGGGTACGTGAAAATCTGATCTATGATGTATTAAACTCTAAAACTTAATTTCAAAGTTCTGACTCGTCACCAGATTAAATTGGTGAACTATCATGGATATTGCTAGCCTGATGAGGCAAGTAGTTCAGAGGACTAGCGCACCGGCTAGATTCGTGTGAACTGCACGTCATGTGAGGACTGATTTTTTTCCTTAAAAGAAAAGGTCCAGATACAGGCCGTGACCTCTGATAAGTTCGACTCTACAATGAAAATCGGAGGACACCGAGAAAACATCCTCTACAATTCTTTAGGACACAGTTTTCAAAACGTTTAGACCTGTATCTGTTTATTGACTTTAAACGAAGGCACACAGGATATGTATTCGTGTCTACTCTTCCTAATTCATGCTTATCTTAGTGAATTAAAGTACATTTCAATGATAGGTAGCTTTTCAAAAGCGTGAAGAATGCTTTGTTTTTGTTTCATTATCTGTATCTTTTTTATCTGAGTCAGGAAGACTTAAAGGCAATATCCATAAATGATAGAGTTCTTGTGGAAGTTGACATTCTAAGTCTGTGTATGCCTTAGTCCTATCTACATAGCTCACACACACACACACACACACACACACACACACACACACACACACACACACACACATACACACAACCATATCTATATTGCTGTCGGGTATTACTAGTGAATGAGGTCCAGCTCAATTTTTTACCCAAACACCCATCTCCATCCGTCCCCCCCCCCCCCCCCCCATCCTCTCCCTCTCTCTCTCTCTCTCTCTCGTCGGGTGCATGAACTGAGTTCAGAAGAGAAGAACTCATGGTTAATGAACCCCGGACAGTTTCATTAATTACAACGGAATCATAAACTGTTCAAACGTCAGATCCTGTCGACAGCATTATGATTAACGATACCTTCCTCGCAACTGGATTTCCGCGTCAGATGTGGATATTTTCAGCCTGTCTTCATCAACTTTATATCGAAAAGGGCCAGAAAACATTCCTCCATGTTGCACAGGACATTGAATCTCAGGTCGGCGACAGGCGGTGTTAAAGTGGGTTGCCTCCTCTCGTATTTGTTCTGGGGCAATGTTCTACTTCAATGTTGCGACGTGAAACAGAACCAGGGCTAAGAAAGGACAGTTATCACCATTCCTCTTAAAACACTGGAAGCCGGAGTGCCAGCACCCAGTGGACAGGGGAGACCACTACCAGCTCTGCTCCACCCTTTCCAACCTACTCCTGAACGAACCGGGAGGCACTCGATAGATCCCCGTCTCGATAGATCCCTGTCTCGATAGGTCCCCGTCTCGATGGATCTCCGTGTCGATGGATGGATCCCCGTCTCGATAGATCCCCGTTTTGATGGATCCCCGTCTCGATTGATTCCTGTCTCGGTGGATCCCCATTACTGTTTTTGGATCTACTGAGACGGGGATCTGTCGAGATGGGGATCTACCGAGATGGGGATCTACCGAGATGGGGATCTACCGAGACGGAAATTCGTCCGCATTTAGTGGGGGATCTATCGAGACAGGGATCTACCGAGATGGGGATCTACGAGACAGGGATCTATCGAGACGGAAATTCGTCCGCATGTACTGGGGGATCTATCGAGACGGGGATCTACCAAGATGGGGATCTACCGAGACGGGGATCTATCGAGATGTACCCCCCTGAACCCACCATAACAGAACCCTGATGTCTATGCTTCAGACTTTGAATTCCAAATTTGACAACATGAACAAAGACATTAGGAACATGAACGAAGATCTAAGCGACATAAAAGCCGATGTGAAGGACATCCGGGATGCTCACTCTGCCCTTCAGAAAGAGGTGAAGTCCTTGAAGGACGACGTGGCCGACGTAAGACGGGAAAACGACGAGATGAAGAGGTGGATGTTTTCCACAGAGCGGAAGGCCGACGATTTGGATGGGCACTCAGAGAGGAATAGTCTGATCTTCTATGGACCCCCTCATAAAGAGATTGAGACCTTGACAGACAGTGAACGACTTATCGGCAGTGTTATTGCAAACGAACTCGATGTGACCAGCGACTTCCAGTTTGATCGGGTTCATCACCTAAACGCTAAGCGTAACTCGCCAATCATCACCCGCTGCACCTTCTACAAGGATAAGGAGAGAGAGTGATGTGTTTGTTGGTGAGGACTTTTTCCCTTTGTGAAAGAAATGTATGAAAGGCTCTTTCTCCATATCTGAAGAAAGCCAAAAGTGAAAAAAGTGGGCAACCATGATTTTTTACCACCTTCTTAGTGAGGGGAGAAGGTTTTTTTCTTGATGAAGGACAAAACTTAATGGAGTCTGAACAGGCGGGTGGCCAGCCAAGATTGACACCGGCATCGCAGGTAAGGTGAAGACGTGACTACCGTGCAAAAGACGCGGCTTT
>JADBJO010009410.1:82500-83975 GCA_016801955.1 Conus betulinus
TGCAAGTGTGCGCGTGTGTATGTGTGCGTTTTTACACACACACACACACACACACACACACACACACACACACACACACTCACAGCTGCAGAGGGAAAAACACCAACAAAAAATGACATTCTCTCTCTCTCCCTCTCTTTGTCTCGCTCCCTCTCTCTCTATCCGATGAACTGGCACATGTCTTGTCAGCCTGATGAGGAAGGGAGGGGGCCAGATTCATGTACATTGTACAAGTGATGTGAGGACTTTTACAGTGTTGAACACACTTCACTTTTTGTGTTTTTATTTTCACTGACTTTCACACGTACTTGTGACAAAAATCACTTCATCGCTGAGAACTATACCCATGTTTAAAAATTAATTTTGACCAATATTCTGTTGCATAATGTGGTTTGAAACGTTTCACATTTACTTATTATTTCTTCATTTTTGGTGTTTTTCTTAGCACTGTGTTGTAATCGGTTGGTGTGTTTATCTAAAGAATAAGAATAATAATAAAGTTGCCTAATTTTCCTTTTTTTTTAAATTAAAAACATTATCACTTTTGGATCTGTATTTTGTGTATTCGACATACACAAAGAAATGTGTATATTCACAAAGAAACGTCTATGTTGATGACACACAGAAATGCGTATGCTGTCAGTGCATTCTTATTTGTTATCCTCGGTACCCCGAAAGGGGAGAAAGGATTAAATTCAAGTTCAAGTGTGTGTGTGTGTGTGTGTGTGTGTGTGTGTGTGTGTGTGTGTGTGTGTGTGTGTGTGTGTGAATTCTTATTTTCTGTTAGTTTTTTTGTTCTTCACTTTGGCATTTCTAAATGAATTTGTTTTTTCTTTTTTTTTTTTTCAGTGAAGCTGTCATCATATATTACTACTACCAGAGCAGCAATGAAACTGGCTTGTTTGTCGGATGAATTGTTTGTTCTAGTATGTATCGGAATCTCTGTGTGTGTGTGTGTGTGTGTGGGGGGGGGGGGGGGTAGTGCTATAAAACATGTGTGACTGTGCTCTTTTCCCCCATTGAAGTGTAATGCAGCATACTGTGGTTGTTCTTTTGTTTTTTTACAAACTTGAAGTCATTGTGTTTCTTATCAGGATGTATTTTTGTGCCTGTGGAAGGGAGAGAAAGAGGGTTGGAGCGGGAAGAAAAGGGAAAGGTAGGAAAGAGGTGAAGAAGAACGAGAGGTAGGGAGAGGAAACGAGGAGGGGGTTTGACACTGAGAGGGAGGACCAAAAGATGGCTGTGCAGTTGTGAAATAGAGGAATGAGGGACAGTGTCTGTGATGTTGGTAGGATGTCATATGTACATACATTTTCATCCCATCTTACTGTGTCAGTTCATTTGTATTCGATGAAGCATACGGCCGAAATATGAATTTGGTATAGAGTCTTAAATTACCTTTGTATATGTGGTTTGAAATCTACTCTTTTTCTCATGTTTGGACTCCCTGCTTTTTTTGATGTCTTTGTGTACAC
>JADBJO010009411.1:0-17500 GCA_016801955.1 Conus betulinus
TTCTGTCAAGCGTTTTTGAAAGTTTCTCTCAGTTTTCCCCCAACATTGTACTCTTCACAGTCACGACAGTCTATTTTGTAGATCACTCCAGACTTGTTCCACTTTGTCAGTTTTGTCCTTGGGGGCGACCAGCTTCCACCCTTTTCTTCTCCACTTTTTTTTTGGCCTGTACATCAGCGGCAGGTGCGAGGTAGCAAGCCTGCTCCAAAAAGCATCTAGACTGAAAACGGTAAAATCCAGCAAAACAATGCTGCTGGCAACTAAAGCAGCGAACACACTTTCATGCTGCCATAGTCCTAATCACTAAAATACGAGAGAAAATGCCACCAACAACAGAACTAACGCAGAGATTACATCTGGCGATAACCGAAGATAAAAGCAAAATCAAACAACTTTGTGAAAACATCCATTAATACTGGGTCATAATATACGACCAACCGACCTATGAGTCAACAATTAGTGACACTTATTACCTTTTCCTTTCAGCACAACACAGCACATAATAGATACCTAGCAGAGTAACATTTTCATGATAAATAATTCGATAACTAACAATCTAGATTTTTCTTCCTAATATTATTTGCTTTCGCAATGAACACAGCAAGTGATCTAATAATGTCTTCATTTCCTGATGTCAGCATTTTTCTTATGTTATATCTTTGCGCGTTGTATTTAGTAAACAGACTACATGTGTTTCGTAATTCATTATATCACCACAATCGAATAAGAAATGCATCTCATCTTCGAAACCATTCGAACATAACGGGCATACCGAACTCATGATCGAATCTGAAGTAAACCACCTTTTATATGAAATATAACCTAAGGTTCTTGTTCTAAATCTGACAAGTGAGTCCCTATGCCATTTATTAGTTATTACACCAAGATATTTTTCAGGGTATAACGAATCTTTAAAGGAATAGTACCAGCTGTATTTATCATTTCCAGCCACAGTGGAGTGCCAGTTTTTGCTTAAACAATCAATCAGTCGCTGCTTAAATTCAAATAAGAACATTTTTTTCTCACTACCTACCCCTTGTGCAATCCAAACAATGCCAAATCCGTTTTCTGTTAAAACCTTTTTTACATCCGACACCCAGTTGTACACTCCTATTTCCATTTGTCTGAAAAGCATTTCATATGCCTGTCTACATATACGATTTAGTGGAAGTCGAGTTAGTTTTAGCCAGTATCTCACACATTTAATATAATTTCTAATCTAAAAATAAAGGATATCGACCTGACTCTCCGTAACACATTTTATTTGATGAGTGTAAAGGTATGTTTAGAAATCTCTTTATTGCAAATGTGTGAATATTCTCCATTTGTTTATTTCATTAAGTCCCCAAACTTCAGCACCATATGATAGCATGGGTTCTATTTGTGAATCAAACATTTTCCAGAATAAATTAGAATCAATCGAATTTAATCTTCTCATGGTGCGAAGAATTTCAATAACCCCTTTTCTACCCCTTCTAGCGACTTCTGTCCAGCCAGACATCAAGCTTAACCTGGTTGTAAAAACAATGCCTAAATATTTATATTTATTTGTTACCTTTATCTCCTCATTTCCATACCACCATATTTCATTTGCAGAGAGATACCCCCCTTTCGGAAAACTATAATATTAGTTTTGTCTCTAGATTTACAACCAATTGCATTCTATCAGCTTCAGATTTAAGTACATTGATTTGATTTTGCAATCCTATATAACAGTGTCTGACAGCAATATCACATCATCGGCAAATAACATCAGAAACATTTCAATTCCTCCAGAGATTAGTTGAATGCCATGTCTTCCACGTTTTGATAACTCCACAGCAAGTTCATTGATGAAAAAAGAAAATAATAGGGGGCTTAGCACACAACCTTGCTTGACACCTCTTGGACAATTGAAAATATTGTGATAATAGGCATTTATCACGTACACAGGCTAGAACGGTATTATAGATTCCTCTCAGCGCATGATACAATTTTCCATCCACACCAGATTTCCTCAGGCACTCCCATAATAGGTTTCTGTTAACCGAGTCAAAGGCCTTCCGGAAGTCAACAAAAGCCACGTATAATTTTGAATTTTTTGAGAGATATTTTTGAACTAAACAATACAAGGTGAAAATATGGTCAATGGTGCTATATCCACTTCTAAAACCCGCCTGCTCTTCAATAATTTGTTCTTCTCTTTCTGCCCATACAGTAAGTCTTGAATTCAAAATACTGGTATAGATCTTACCTAATACACTGGACAGACTTACGCCTCGATAATTATCTGGGTTATTGATGTCACCTTTTTTATGCAATGGTATTATTATGGATTTCGACCACTGAGTTGGAAATGTCCCAGACTCGAAAAGTTTGTAAAAAAAGACGCACCAGAAACTCAATAACCAAATTATTTGCATTTTTTTAGCATTTCATTTACAATTCCGTCTGGGCCAGCACTTTTACCGCTTTTTAATCTTTTAATGCTTTCTTCTATTTCGCTTTTTGTGTGATTGGGTCATTAAACAGGGGTTCTTGCATATTTTCATTATTCGGGTCAGTATGGCTATCCTCCTCGTAAATATTATCATGAGAATTAAAAACACCGTTGAAATGATCATGCCATTGTTTTATTGAAATTTCATTATATACTAGTGACTTTCTGTTAATCGTTCTAAGAGTTGACCAAAACGTTTTCGGGTCTCTAACTGAATCTTTTAATTTTTCTAGTCTGGAACGATCAAAATATCCCTTTTCTCTCTCTTTAGCTTACTATATTCTTTCCGTGCGTGTACATAAATTTGCCTCCGATAATTAACGTCAGTCTTAGAACGCTGATAATTTCTCAGAAGGCCCTTAACTCGTCTTTTCATTACTTCACATTCCCTATCAAACCAATCATCTTTTTTTGTTTTTTTCTTCTTCCCCACTATATACGCACCATACATGCAGCAGCTGCACCATACAATGCACCGGTAAACACATCCAGACATTCATCAACATCACCATCCAATCCATCGTTCGCTTGCTTCATGCATTCCTTAAACATGTCAGATTCCAATTCATCCCTGTAAGTCTGAGCATTCTCATCATTCCATACAATCTTCTCTTCTCCACCCTCATTCATTTTCCTTTCTTTCTCTTCCGTCATTCCTTTCTTCCATCTCAATTCAACCGGTAGGTGCCAAGAGTGTAGATTATCACTAACACACAAATCAAAATCAATTGCAATTCTTCAGACACAATGAAAAAATCAATTACACTACTACCGTGTGGTGATACATATGTCGCCGCGTGGATCACCCTCACAAAATCCATTCAATATGACTAAATCAAACATGAAACAGAAATCTAAAAGCGTTTGACCAAAATCATTCACATTTCCATCTTTTGAATGTCTTATATACATCTCTTCATTTTCTCTGTCATCCAGTGGATTTAAATGACTTGTCAGGTTTTCAATGGTGGGCTGCTCACATCCTGTTCTGGCGTTCAAATCACCACATAGAATTATGTTAACATTTCCATTCTGGACTAGATGCTGCAATTTTTCTTCTAAAATAAGAATACCATTTTTCACATCAGTGTAGTTTATAAAAGGACTACCTTCAGGGGGAATATAACTTGCAATCAACAATACATCTTTATCCATATCAAATATACTTTTCTCAATTTTCAAACAACCAAGTTGTCACATGTAAGTTCAATTCGTTTTAACCAAATGAGAATAGTAGTTTTTAACAAGTAATAAAACTCCACCCGAGTTTCTACCAAATGATGACAACTTTTTTTGCTGGAGAGCTAAAATTTTACATAGTCATGAAAAATGTAACTGAAGTCAAAAGCCTGATTAGCAAAGGTTTCAGTTAGACACACGAAATCAAATGAACACACATAATTTACAAAAGATGCATCATTTAATTTACTACACAGGTTTTCAACATTATAATTCAAGAACGATAACTGCGTCGGCTGATCAAGCCTGTCCTATTTATTGGAGGTTGACCCAGAACGCAGAGAACGCCTGTCACTGTCACTGATCGCGCGCCGTGTGTCGCCACTCATAGACAAGAAACTTGACAACCCACTTTGCTGTGTCCCTCTACCCGCACTGCCACCAGTTTCACGTGTTGCAGGCCGCCCACTCTGTCCCTTCCCTTGCACAGTCCCTCTCTTCCCCTGCGAAGGTGTTTTTTACCCCACCTCTACCACCCTTTCCCCCACTGGTTGGCTTGAGAGGGGTGTCTCGGAGATTCTCTGCGGTGATCCACTGGTGTGTTGACCCGGTGACCTTGACCTAACTGCCGATCAGCTGTTGTGTTGCTGTTGCTCTCTCCGCCATCGGCACCGTGCTGTCTGCTGTTCCGCCTGATGATGGAGGTGACGAAGTGTCCACATCGTGATCGGCCCTCACTGCTGCGGCGTACGACCTCGGTGCTCGTCTCGGTCCGATCTTCATCACGCCTCTGTCAAAGTAAGCTGACATGCCGTCACGTTTGGCCTGTGCCACCATTGCAGCTTGCCGTCTGGTCAAGTCGTTGGCCACCCGCACACACCTTGCCCTTCAAGCTGACTTCTGAAGTCTTTATTCGTCAGGATCTCCAGCTTGTCCCTCCAACTACGCACTTTGACGATCATGGGTTTTGGGTCACCCTGTCCGATTCTATGTGCTCTGATGATGTCGTCTTCCCTCCACTGCTTTGGGCCCTCTACACTGTTCAGTGCTGACACCACAGCTGACGCACACTGGTCGAAGTTTTCTCTGTCAGAGCACATAGGGATACCGTAAAACCGTAGATTGTCCCTACGGGAAAACTCCTCTAATCGGTCAATTTCAGAGTTCATTTTCTCATGTTCGTTACGTAGTCTGTCTATATACTGGGAGAGTTTGTGTGTGACCTCTTTCTGCTCCGCTGATTCTGTGTTGAGGGCTGTGATGTCATCGGTGATTTCCGACACGGCCTCTGACAGACGGGTGTTTTCCTGTTCAAGTCTATTGCAGCGTTCATTAATTTCATCACACTTCTCACTGACACGTTTTCAGTTCGGACTTGATGACAGACAGATCACTTCGAATCAATTTATTTTCTTCGCTGCTTTGTTTACTCTGTCTGTCGATGGCCTGAAGAATTTGCTGTGCGAAGTCAGGGGTGACGTGTTGATGTGTCGCTGATTCCACGTGTGCAGCAGGTGTTTTGCGGAACATCATCCTCTGTGACACTGCCATCCCTCTGCAAAGGTCCGGGGTTCGTCTCCACGTCATGAGACAGGAGAAGGCGTCGCACCGACCACGAGGCATAAATTAAACACAGTGTGACGAGGGCTTGGCTGTGTACGGGCAACACGTGTACTACACACGCGCTGTCGTAACACATTGTGTTTCCACTCGATGTTGTTGCTCCTGGAATGTGACCAGCCGAAAGCCCAGTGTTGGTGAGGTGTCATAGCTCACAACTGAGGTAGCGATGATTCTCAGCGAATTTCCGAGGACACACACTGAGAAACACGCCAAAAAATGTCAACACACCGGTCGCCGACACTGCCTCGCTTCCGCTCACCTGGCTGGCCTTGTGAACTTTGTGTGACCTTGCCACTGATGCACAAAAATGTCCAATTCTGCACCTCCACAGATTAATGTCTATCATTGTGTCTGCTCCTTTCTTCACTGTCTATTTACCCACCTTACTGTCACTTCACTACTCACTAGTATGCCACATAAACGCCGCACTTTGAAGCCGAAGGTAGAGCAAACGACTGACACTGTTGACTAGTCGCCATCTTTTTCCGCGCCCCCTAGAGAGGGGGAGAGAGGGAGAGAGAGAGATAGAGAGAGAGACGGAGGGGGGTAGAGAGGGAGAGAAAGATAGGGGAGGGGAGACAGAGAGGGAGAGAGAGAAAGAAAAGGGAGGGGGAGAAAGAGAGAGGGGGGGAAGAGACAGACAGATAGACAAACAGACAGCGTAAGAGAGAAGGGGGAAGAGACAGACAGATAGACAAACAGACAGAGTTCAAGCTGTGCCAATGCTCGGACCCACACAGCATGGATTACATCACCAAGCAAGCCAACCAGCGACACGCTCACTACACACTAACTTTACATGATCAGCCACTCCTGTAGCTATAACCTTGTACAGTCGAGTACGCTTAAGTCGACGCTCCAGGGAAACAAATTTTGTGTCGAGTTATGCGTACTTCGATGTATCGTTTGTCACGGATATCTCGAATTTACTGTAGTTTTAGAGAGAAGACACGTCGACTTACATGTAACTACTATACGTGTATTATACAGTATAGCACGGGCACGTGTGCGTGCGTGCGTGTGTGTGTGCGTGTGTGTGTGTGTGTGTGTGTGTGTGTGTGTGTGTGTGTGTGTGTGTGTGTGTGTGTGTGTGTGTGTGTGTGTGTGTGTGTTAGCTAGACGTGTCTTGCATAGCTTTCATATGTGGCGGGGGTGGGGCTGAAGGGGAAGTGGGTGTTGGTGTGTGTATGAGAGAGGGAGAGAGAGAGAGAGAGAGAGAGAGAGAGAGAGAGAGAGAGAGAGAGAGAGAGAGAGAAAGCTCTGTGAATGTTTGAGAGGGGGTGCTCTCTCTCTCTCTCTCTCTCTCTCTCTCTCTCTCTCTCTCTCTCTCTCTCTCTCTCTCTCTCAACTCAAAAACACTTATTCAACACCTTTTTTTTAGACATTTGATTTTTTGGGGGATTTATTTTCCATTTAATCAGTTCAACCGATTAAAACAAAACAAAACAAAACAAAAAAACTAATAACAACACCAGCAACAACACACATCATAATCACTTTGTGGAAAAAGTACATTTGAACAGAGAAACTTTTAAAGAAGACGAAACCAAATCCTTGCTCTGTGAAATGTCGAAGTGTTGGGAATCCAAAGCCAAAATAAATCTATGTCAGCTCATTGAAAATGGCAATAAAAACAAGCAAGCATATTTAAAAAAAAAATAATAATAAGAGAAAATAGAGATTAAAATTACCCTTTTTCGGCAAACACAACGCTTAAGCCTACAAGCAATAGTTCTGCCATCAGAAACCATCTGAATCATTTGTTTTGATGTAAATAATCAAACGGAAAGAAATGATCACACAAGATAAATACTTCTTATCGGTTTAGCAATTACATTAAAATGAAAACATTGATTTCCTGCCACCAAAGCATTTCTCAGATTTGAATGTCAGTGGCTTATCTGGCAAAAGACGCCAAAAGAGGCCTTTTTCATCAGCGTTGAAGATGTCTTTTGCTTAGTATCGGCGTAGGGTAGGTATTAATACGCTCTCAATCCATGCGTTTGTAGCTTGCTCGTCTACAGTGTCGTTCACCGCTCTCATTGTCTTGAAAACGATAGCATGTCTCTTTTTGAATCTGGATAGCCAGGCATTGTTGCAGAGCCAGTCTGCTGTGCCCAAATTCCGAGAGAACTCCTCTGCTCTCTGCTTGAGAATTGGACCACTAACAGGAACATTAGCTGACGTTGCATTGGCAAAGCAGTCAAGAAGAGTTTGGTTGATGCTCTGGTGTGCAGCATGGCGAACTCTATGCTTTCTGGAGTCAGTCTCGCTGCTGAAATACAGCTTCCTACATTTCTGGCGGTCCCTCATGATAGTTGACAATGTGTTGGGCGGAATGTTAAACTCTTCTGCTATTTTTTTTTTTTTTCCGTTTTTCTTCAAAGGATTCCTCTCAACTTCACGAATTAGATCCAGTTTGCGCTTCAGGGAGAGCATTTCTAATTCAAGTTCAGCCATGGCGAACTATAGTGGGGGTTCTATGTTGCAGAAGAATTAACCAGAATTGTGCACTTCGTGCAACAAGCACGATACTTGGTATATTGTTCTTTACAATGTTATAATTGATTTCAGATTTGAAGCCACTTCAAAATCGTTTTTTATTTTGGAAATAAATAAAAAGATGAGCCAAAATTGCAGACGATTTTCTAGCGCGAGGTGCCCGCAGTGAATATTATCAAGCAAAATGAATGTAGCTAAAATTATTTTCGAATGATAACACGTTGGACAATGATATATCGTGCATGACAATACATATGCTTATCCAAAACTTTGCTGGCCTTATTTTGTTTCCTTAATGTTTCATAACTTTGTAGACCCGCAGCGGGAAAATCAAAATGGCCGCCTCCGATCGCGTGTCCGTAATTTGTCATTGAAAACTTCGTCGTTAGAGGTGAATGCATGCGTGCCTGCGTACGTGCTCGCGTGCGTGTGCGTGCCTGCGCGCACACGTGTGTTTTGTGTGTAATGGAAAAACGAAAATTCAGTGTCCAATCCCATTTCACCTCGAGGAAAAAGAGAGGCAGATAGAGGGAAAAGACAAACAGAAGCAGAGATAGAGAAAAAGAGAGAGTGGTAGATGAGTCTTATGTTTGGAAGGGGGCGCTTGAGAGTGTGTTAAAGAAAGCGAGTGAGTGGTAGATAGTCTTATTCGTGGAAGAGGGCACTTGAGGATGTATATGAGGGGAAAAAAAATATATATATATATATATATAAATGCATATAGATTGTTCACATGTGTATGCGTCTATGAGTATGCATACCTGGATGGTGGAGATGGTGTTTGAGGTATTATATATATATATATATATATTATGCTCTATATGTGATGTTACAGATATGCTATCTATGTACATGGGGTGTGCTTAAGAATAAGGTGGGATGCGGAAATTGGGGGAAGGGGTATAGAGAGAAAGGGATGGAGGAGAGGTCGTGGGAAAGGAAAGAGCTGGAATGATTCAAACTAATCCATTTATCATCAATCATTTTCCTTTTTCCATTCCCAACAGGCATTATCACACTAATGCCACCACATTATCTCACTTATGACAATGATCATCATCCTGTAGTACTGTAGAGCTCACTTGTGATAATGATCATCATCATCCATCAGTTATAGATCATTTCCGCTATTTCCCTAACTGGCATTAACATACTAAGGCTAGTACTTACACTACTCCACTTTTGTAAATGACCATCATCCCACACTACTGTGAATCACACTCACACCATGACAATCATCATCCATCAATCATTGTTTACCTACTTCATACCCCTAACTGGCATTATTACACCAATGCCACAACATCATCCAACTTATATAACAATGATCATCATCCTACAGTACTGTTGATCTCGAATGATCCATGATCATCACCCATCAGTAATCCCCCCTCCCCCACCCACCCTCTTCCTGAACCAGCAGTATATCCTAATGCCACCACATTATTTCACTCATCACAATGAACATCATCCTACAGTATCTCACTTATGACAATGATCATCACCCACCAGTCGCTGATATCTTCCTTTGTTCCCCAAACTGGCACTATTGTATTAATGCCACATTATTCCACCTACATGACAATGACCCTCACCCTATAGTACTGCTGATCCCAAATATTCAGCATCCATCAGTCACTGAAATACTGTCATCCAGTGATCACCTTCATACTGTAATATATATGGCAATGAGGAAGCTGACCATTTGGCAAAGGAAGGGGAACAGCAGCCCCAACACAGGAAATTTCCTTTGAAAAAAATCAAAAGTATTATCAAGCAGAACCAAAAACCAAAAAGCAGATGGCTTGAGCAGCACCCTACTTCAACAAGAGGGATGGACACTACATGATGCCCAGATCAGACCTTTGTGAGATTGAGGACAGGGCACTCCAGGCTGAGCCATCACATGTCCACTATATTCCACAATGGCAAGTCTTCAAATCATCCATGCAGTACAGCCGAATGACCTAGCCTGCCAACACACCGATGAAGGGATACCCCTATTGACCACTGGAGGGCCTTCACCATACAGCAGCCTTCGCCAGTACCACCAGGGTTCCTACCTAAGTGAACAAGGAAGAAGACCACCCTACAGTACTGTTGATCTCTAATGATCATCACCCATCAGTCATTGATTCCCCCCTCAACCAGCATCTTTATACTACTGCCACCATATCATTTCACTTGTGACAATGATCAGCATCCCACAGTACCTTTAGTCGCAGTTATGATTCCAGTAACAAGAATAATTATCATCCTGTGGCACTGTTGTTATCAAATGGCCATCACCCATTAAGGTTCCCATTTTTCTTTAAATTTTAGTAACAAGAATGATTATCATCCTGTAGCACTGTTGTTATCAAATGGCCATCACCCAATAACCTTTATTATCATTATTAAATTTATACTTTTTTAATTTATTCAAACCCCCCTGTGTGTGTGTGTGTGTGTGTGTGTGTGTGTGTGTGTGTGTGTGTGTGTGTGTGTGTGTGTGTGTGTGTGTGTGATAGTGCTGATTTCACTTATGACAATGGTCACTATTCAATCATTGATCATTTCAAATTTTCTCTGCTCATTTGGCATTATCACACCAATACTATCATGTTATTTCACTCATGACAATGACCAACATCCTATAGCATTGTTTATCCCACTTATGACAATGATGATCATCATCATAAAAAAAAAAAGAAAAAAAAAATATATATATATATAGAGAGAGAGAGAGAGAGAGAGAGAGAGAGAGAGAGAGAGAGAGAGAGAGAGAGAGAGAGAGAGAGTGGGTGTGTATGTGAGTGAAAACTCCCCACAGTTAGTCTCTTTTGACCATGATTCACCCATAATACCCCCCCCCTCTTCCCCCCTCCCCAACCCCACCCCATTGCATGAATTTTCTCCCCCCCCCCCCCCCCACACACACACACACCACGCATATGTTTGTGTGGGAGGAGGGATATGAACTCTTTATCTCTCTCTCCCCCTCCTTCTTTACCATCTTCCACCCCCCTCCATATTCTGTTCCCCCTCCTTTTTTCCCCCTCTCCTAACATCTTACCACCCATTGATCATTTCCGTTCTCTTCATTACCCACACCCCCACATACAACTACCCACACATAACTACTATCATCACCATCACCACCCATTAAAATTGTTCATTTGTTTTTATTTATTATTCTGTCATTTCTGTCTTTATATTCTTTATTTACTTATTTTATTTTATTTATTGGTTACTTATCATTTATTTATTGTTATGATTTTTATTTATTTATTTTTACTTATTTGGTGTTATGTGTGAAAATGAACGACTGTACAGCATACAACTCCCCTTTTTGCTGGCGGCCATCTTGGAAATTGCTCAAATACACACATTTTCCCTTTTTTTAAAAAAAAAATAGACCTGTATCTGGTTATGTTCAAGGCATGAAATTGTCCTCAGCCAGATTTGGTGTTTGTAGCATTAAATGAACAATTATGAAAAATATATCCAATTTTTGTGTCGGCCATTTTGAAAAAAGCCCCGAAAACATGTTTTATACACATTTTTTCATCGTGGCTCTAAATCAGGTTTTGTTCAGGACATAAAACTGGCCATCTCTGCCAATTTGGTGCTTGTTGCATGAAGCGCATGATTTTTCGACATAGAACCCCCGCTACTATGAACGCAGAATGAGTCGTATGGCTTCACAATTTTGTCCTCTTAACAAAGTCAGCAGTATTGGAGCACATTTTTTTTTTTTAATTGAATGAAAAGTGACTTGAATAGATCCAGACTTTGGCCTACATTCACGCAAAAAGACAATGACGTGTGCTGTGGAGAGAGAGAGAGAGAGAGAGAGAGAGAGAGAGAGACTCACATACACAGGCACATACACTGTCACACAAGCTCATGATTACATTGTAATCATACAAACAGCAACAACAGATAGAAATTCTCTCTCCCTCTCTCTCTCTCTCTCTCTCTCTCTCTTGACTTCGACTTATCAGTGAATACAGGTGGAAAAACACTTCGAGCTACATGAAAATCGAGATACACGACTTCAACATATCCGTTTGAAAATTAGTCTTTCAAAGAGCACGAACGGCCCGGAAATGGAAAAGACGTCGAGTTATGCGAACTTCGACTTATCCCTTACTCGAGTTAAGCGCACTGGGGTGTAGTTACTTGTGCACCAGCTGACGCATTCCAAGCCATCATTTCCTCCCTGGCATAGCAGCCACCGATGACAAAGACTATCAGCCCGCGCTCCCTTTCCCTGGCCACTAGACGAAGGAGACCACACCGTGTTAGGCCTTGACCAGCTCGTTGCCCTAGTCTCTTGAAGCATGTCAAGAGAGGCGTGTAACTGACCTTTTTCAAGGTGCAATGCGTATACATCCCAACCTCTGTTCGTGGATGCCATTGTGACGGTTCAACGTTTGACAACTTACGGGACATTTGCACTCTATCTTTATACAACTCACACGAACATTTGCACGATCTTCACACAGCTCACACGACATTTGCGCTATCTTTACACAGCTCACACGACATTTGCACTATCTTTATACAGCTTACAAGACATTTGCACTATCTTTGTCCAAGTCACAAGACATTTGCACTATCTTTATACGGCTCACAAGACATTTGCACTATCTTTATACAGCTCACAAGACGTTTGCACTATCTTTATACAACTCGCAGACATTTGCGTTATCTTTATACAACTCACACGACATTTGCGCTATCTTACTTATAAAAACCTCTGTCCATGGATCTTTCATAATCTTAAACTATTTACTTCTGACTAGGTATTTGCACAGCCTGCACACATGGAAACTTCTGCCCATGGATCTATTGTATTTGTGAACTCCTCATTTCTCACCTTGTGTTTGCACAGTCTGCACACAGGGACACCTCTGCCCACGGACCTATTGCAATCTTTAACTATTCACTCCTTACTACATGGGTCTTGGTTAGGGTCCTTGATGATTTAGTAGAGAATCTGTGAATTGACACTGAGTGTGCGTCTTCCTTTGTGATCTTGAGCTTTGAGTCCTTTCTTGTATTCTGGCCTCTGGTTTAGAAGGACGTGAAGTTTCTTGCAGTCTGAGTCCAAGTAGCTGGTGTTTTCTAGAAGTACTCATTTAAGCACATATTTGGGAAAGCTCGGGAACAGAGTGACTGTGTTAACACTGCAGATAATGCTTGTCTATGTATCAATGAATATGAGCGTCATTCTTTTTTTTTTTTAATGCGTGAGCGAAGACCAAGGAAGAGTTTCATTTTGGAGAGATGCTGAACATTCTGTGAATGTTTTTTTTTTTTTTTTTTTTCTTGTTTCCTTTTTCCTTTTTTTATATTAAGAAATTATGAGGATGCCCAGCTGATACTGTTATCAGCAGTTATGCCTTGTTTACGACGTGCATCTTTGTTTAATAGGAACATGAACAGGAGTAGTGGGCAATGGAGATGGGGAGAGGAGGGGATGGGGTTGCAGTGAAATTTTGCTTATTTTTTTATTTTATTTTTATTTTTTTCAATTTTTTTATTTTATTTTATTTTATTTTATTTTATTTTATCTTATTTTATTTTATTTTATTTTATTTTATTTCATTTTATTTTATTTTTGTCTGGCTTTATTGAGCACATCAGGTTTTCTTTATTTTGTGGAAGCAACGTGTGGTTGAGTGGAGATCATTTTACAAGATTGTCGGCACTTTCCTGTCAAGGCTTTTTTTTCACGAGCAATCAATGTCAGAATGATTTGTGTGCATTGCAGTGTCACTCGAACAGAGCTTACGTGTAAATTGGACGTAGAGAGTTGGACCATTCATGAAAAATCATGAAGACTACGGGGCCTAGGATGAAACCTTGTGGGACGCCATGCAGAGGCTGATGCAGTTATCGCTATGCACAGGTATGACCGAGAAAGCTGAAGAGTGCTCTTGGGTCAGCCGAATTATTCTAATTTTTGAAGAAGGGCGTCAGAATCATCATCAAAGATTTTTTTTTAAAGTCATGCAAGAAGTACGGAGAATATCTGCTGCCGTTAATGTCATATATTCATCCAGTCATCAATCAGTTTGATGAATGCTGCGTGACATGAATGTTTCTTCTCTATTTGATGAACGCTGCGTGACATAAATGTTCTCTATGTGATGAACGCTGCGTGACATAAATGTTCTCTATGTGATGAACGCTGCGTGACATGAATGTTCTCTTTTTGATGAACGCTGCGTGACATGAATGTTCTCTATGTGATGAACGCTGCGTGACATGAATGTTATCTACGTGATGAACGCTGCGTAACATGAATGTTCTCTATTTGATGAACGTTGCCTGACATGAATGTTCTCTATTTGATGAACGCTGCGTGACATGAATGTTCTCTATGTGATGAACGCTGCGTGACATGAATGTTCTCTTTGACTGTTTAGCGAAAACCAGACTTTCCAGACTAATTGTTTGGGGGAAAACCAGACTTTCCAGACTAATTGTTTGGCAAAAACCAGACTTTCCAGACAAATTGTTTGGCGAAAACCAGACTTTCCAGACTAACTGTTTGGCGAAAACCAGACTTTCCAGACTAAGAGAACTGGTATGAATTCACATGGTGGACAGATGTTTTTTTTTTGTTTGTTTGTTTTTTTTTTTCGGAGGTTTAAAAAGAATGAAAATGATTTGAGATTGGCCAGTCGTCTGCAGTTTCTGTATGTTCACATGATCTGTATATAAGCATAATCTGGACTACTTTAAAACTCAGAGACAGACAGACAGACAGGCGGACGGACGCACAGAGACAGACAAACAAGAAAGAAAGTCGAACAGACAGACAGACAGACAGACAGACGGACGGACGGATAAAAAGAATAGATGCACAGAGACAGAGACAAAGGATCGGAGAGAGACAGAGGTCATGGAGGGAGAGGAAGAGACAGGGACATTAAGAGCAGAAAAAAGAAGACGAAGAAACAGAAGAAGAAGAAGAAATTTTTCTTAATTTCATGTTCCCAGTTTTTACATCTTCAACCTCCTGCCGCCCCTCCCCCCCCCCCCCCCCCCCCCCCCCCCCCCCCCCCCCCCCCCCCCCCTGCGCCGCCCTCCTTAAGTTCAAGTTTTTGCCAAGTCATTACTATGAAGACAATTTAGTTGTTGGCCTGCGCTTGTTTTCCCCCACTATTAGATTGTTTCGTCTTTGTATTTGTCTGACTTTATTCAAGTTTAAAGGGCTGTGCCAGTCTTGAATAAAAATTACTTTGTGTTAGGTTTCCTTATGGGAGCAAAGACTACCCACCACTTGTTTATTGTTTACTGTTCCCTGCCTCATTTCATTTCCAATATTATACTCAGAGAGTTTTCATGAACATCCACCTTGGGTTACACACAACAAAAGGGGTAAAAGAACGAACAGAAACTGATTGTAGTATTCCAGCCTATCAACAATAAAAATAAGGGGGGGAAAAAGGAGAAAAAAAAGAATAAATGAAAAGTTAATAGAAACGTGTTTATGCGGCGGCGTCAGTTGCAAGTGAGTTTACAGGTTATTGCAATGTATCTGAGAGAGAGACGCACAGAGAGACGCACAGAGAAAGAGAGAGACGCACAGAGACACACACAGAGAAAGAGAGAACAAATGAATGAATGAACAAACGAAAGAACGAACGAACGAAATGTTATTTTACCAGGGTAATGAGAGAGAGAGAGAGAGAGAGAGAGAGAGAGAGAGAGAGAGAGAGAGAGAGTTAGACAGACAGACAGACAGACAGAGACGGAGACGGTTGATTTATTCATTACAGACTATGGCCCTTTATGAAGGGGGGTGGATTGAACAATGAACAGAAGTGATATCATACATATTGAACAAACTGAAAACAGCACATACAAGAATACGTTATGCTCCGGAGTTTAAAAGCTTTGTATAGTCCCCCTTTCATACAAGCCATGAGTAAGACGAGTCTGAACACAGGTGGCTGTCTGTCGTATCTAGGAGGAATGAGACAGACAGGCAGACAGACAGACAGACAAACAGAGACAGAGAGAGTCATCATGCGGTATCGCCATCAACTCTCATTTCTTCCCAACCCCTAGTCACTCACACAGTATCGCCTGCGGCAATCGAATGCAATGGACAAGGGGTGTCAGTGAGAGGGAGACCTCCTATCCCGCCGAAATTTTAGGGACTCGTGCAGCGCTCCAGCGACTTTCGTCCTGTTCCCTCCTTAAGGCGGCCTCACGCGGCACAGGACCATCGTCACCCGAGCGTGAAGAAGGCCGCTTGGTGGTCCTGAAAAACAGCCTTTTGTTTGGGGAAAAGAGGCGAAATACACCGACCGACGCCCATCGTCGGCCGACCAACAGCCGAAATTGAACTCAAGTTGAAAAGGAACCGGAGTTCGGAGAGAGAAATGCAACACACGGAACTCGGCTTCTCCTGCCAGCCACGGAACAAGCAGAACGTCTTCGAGTGTACGTTGTCCTTAAGGGCATCAAGCCAATAGGACGTTAAACTCACCCACGAACTGACAGACAGATTTCTTCTACATGACAGAACGCACTGTTCCAAGTCCCTCAACAAACCGCTGTTTTTATCCTTTCTTTAGGCTCCCCTTATCCCTCACCAATCCTTATCCCAATCCGTCCAATATCGCTCCTGATCCCCCCCCCCCCTCCCCTTCCTCCTCTCCGCACCCCCGATCCTCTTTCCTTCTTTCGTTTCCTCAGTGGAACAATCCTGTGCAGAAAGGGTGCGGTAGACTTGGGGTGTTTGGTGGGAATAAGATTCGAAAATTGAGTGCGAGAAGGACAGTCTGCTGTTTTTAAGTATTCTGCGACATCTTTCCCTTCGACTGCTCGACAACGCTTAAGTTACTTGCAGTGAGCGATGCGACAAGACAAAAAAAAAAAAAAAAAGAAAAGAAAAGAACGCACCCATACACAAAAACTGCACTAGTGTTATGAAATTTTGTGTGTGTGTGTGGGGGGGGGGGGGGGGGGGGGGGGGGGGGCGTGCACGTGTGTATAAGAGAGAGAGAGAGAGAGAGAGAGAGAGAGAGAGGTACGTGTATGTGAATATCCAATATATACATATATATATATATATATATATATATAGAGAGAGAGAGAGAGAGAGAGAGAGAGAGAGATACGGACATGGATGTTTAATTCATACAGGCCATGGCCCCTAATCAAGGGGGTGTTGTGATCAAATCGTTCCAGACAGAAATAAGCAAATCATCAAGCATCTAGGCATCCACAAGTAAAAGCAGACTCGATATTAAACAACATACAACAATCAACACCTAACTACATGCTATACTTGGAATCTTAAATGCCTCGTACAAGAAAATAGCGAAACGTTTTACAGTAGTTTCATTTGTAGATGCCATTAGTAATGAAAGTCGAAACGAAGAAGGATGTCTACAATATTTTTGATGAATGAACGGATTCCTCGGGTCACTTGCAGCGGGGCAGCACAACACAAAAATGAACTTCATTTTCTTTGGGCACATTTACAAAGCGGACAGGTCAGTTCAAATTTATCATGCTTCTCATAACGATAATAATGAACAGAAAGATCAGAAATACCTAATTTGAACTTTGTCATGATATGTTTTAAATGATTGTCCATTTCAATAGATAAATATACTGGCACACAATATATAGATCTGAACTGTCTATAAAAAGCAAATCGATCACTTTCATGGACGTGGCATGACCATTCTTGCCATCTACAGT
>JADBJO010009411.1:25000-30000 GCA_016801955.1 Conus betulinus
AAAATCAATCAATCAATCAAATCAAACAATGCGATGCAAAAGCAAAAGCAAAATACTAGAAAGTAATACAACACAATGCAATCCGAAACAATGCGATCAACACAATACAATACATACAATACAATACAATACAGTACAATGCAGCAGTACTGTACAAAACAACACAAGACGCATTTGCATGGAAGATGAAGTGGGATATAAATGATAGGGTGGGGCGGGAGTGGAATGAATCAGAAAAATAGGGTGCTGAAAACATTGCTTCATTTCTCTCATATCATTCTCTTATTTCACACACACACACACACACACACACACACACACACACACACACACACACACACACACGAACGCACGCAGTCACGCACGCACGCACGCACGTACTCACACACACTCACGCGTGCACGTCACGCACGCACACACACACACACACACACACACACACACACACACACACACACACACACACACACGCATACACACATGTACGCACGCACGCATGCACGAATGGACGTACGCGCAAAGACACACACACACACACACACACACACACACACACACACACACACAATGTGTGTGTTGGCCACATGCATACGTAAGTTTTTTTTTTTTTTTTTTTTTTTTTTTTTTTTTTAGCGACCTGTCTAAGCGGGGAAGGAGAGGAAGTTGGAGGGAGGGAGACAGAAGAGGGGGGGGGGGGGGGGGGGGGGGGGGAGATGGTGGTGCTGTTTGTGGGGGGGGGGGGGGGGGGGGGGCACTGGACTTGGCGCGCATCTGACTAGGCCTTGTGATAGGAGCGGTGGTGTGTGGTCGGAAGCCGTCTTCCTACTGCGCTTATTAATTATCTCCCTTCGGGCTGGCCTTGACCTCCCCAAAACCTTACACAAGCTGGCAAAATACCAGCTCACTTCCCTTCTCTCTCTCTCTCTCTCTCTCTCTCTCTCTCTCTCTCTAGGAGGGGAGGGAGGGTCACTTTCGGTCTGTAAAAGGTAAACAGGTGGTGACAGCAGGGGCTCCACGATGTAAGTGTAATAAATGATTGTGTCGTGTGCATGTATTCTGTGCAACTTTTTTTTTGTGTGAATAACCATACGCCAGCAGTAGCCTACCTTTAAGCTTTGGGACAGTTTGTAGGAGTTTAGTGTCTGTTTGTTGTTTTTGTTGTTGTTGTTGTTGTTGTTGTTGTTTTTTTCATTCTTGCATTTTCGTATTATGAAAATGACTACATTGCTCTGTCGGACATTGAAGACTCGGAAGTAGTCAGACAGTCTAGCAGTAGCTCTGCTCCTCCTTTCTTTTCTTCCATGCAAAGATGCCGTGATGCAGAACTCAATCCTGGACCTACTTCCGAGGTGAAGACGGACAAGGTGCACAGTTTGCGGCAAACGAGACAAGTGTGCTAGCAGGTCTTCCCCCCCCCCCCCCCCCCCCCCCCCCAGTCGCACTAGTCCTGAGTCTAATCTGAAGGATGACATGTCATATTTGGGGGGGGGGGGGGGGGGGGGGGGAGGGGGGGAGCGGAATAGCTCAGTGGTTCAGTGGTAGAGCGCCAGACTCGTAATATCTTGGTGATCCTGGGGTTGCGGGTTCGAATCTTCGCCGGGCCGTTTCGGCACAGGGAGATTTTTTTCCCTCGGAGTTAACATTGGCTCTGACTCATTTCCCATGCAGTCCTTCGAATGAGACTATAAACCGAGGTTCCGTGTGTAAACCTACGCATAACATCTTGCACACACATAAAATCCCATCACCAACTTTCGGAAGAGAAGGCCAGTTTGGGCATTGGTACGGATGACATTTTACACGTAGAATACACCTTCCCTGAAATTGGAGTATGGCTGCCTTAATGGCAGGATAAAAAAAAAAAAAAAAAAAACTCCACTCCCTTTGTTGGGTAGATGGGATTAATCCCTGCCTGTCAATGCAGCGAGTGTCCACACGAGTGTCAGCCTGCGTACGCAGGAACAGGGGGGAAAAAAAGCACGTACAGGGCCTGAACATATGGTTTGATGGACTCGAAAATAATGTCGATGGAATGAAAAGGTTGAAAGAATTGTGTGCAGGCCTTCATGAGGATGTGTTGTCGTTGAGACATGAAGTGTCTGAACCAGACCGTGAGAATGAAAACCTGAAGGAATGAAATGACTGGCTGGCTGAGAAAGCATAGCAATTAGAGGTTAAGGCTGATGACCTGGAAAGTCGTTGGAAAAGCAGCAACGTGATGATCAAGGCATCCCCAGAAGGGGAAATGAAAGCAGGCTGCAGAGTGAGCAGTTGCCTCAGCAACCTATCACCGATAAACTTCAGCTTTCCAGTGATATTTATTTCGAAAAGCTTCATCGATTGAACAGGAAATCAGACTCCCTAGTCATAGGCTGCTGCACAATCTGCAAGGACAAGGAAAGACAACTGGATGCCAGGCGCACACTGCAAGGACCACTGGAGTATTTCGGGGACGACTTCTCCCCTGTGGGTGAGCGAAATTAGGAAAACAAAACTCGTTTCTCACTTGAAGGTTCGGACGACTTATCCCCTATGGGTGAGCGAAATTATGAAAACAAAACTCGTTTCTCACTTGAAGGTTGACGCTGCGTTTGGGACGACTTATCCCCTATGGGTAAGCGAAATTAGGAAAACAAAACTCGTTTGGGATCTCACTTGAAGGTTGGGACGTGTCAGCCGCTTTAGGGACGACCCTGTGGGTCAGCGAAATTAGGAAAACAAAACTCGTTTCTCACTTGAAGGTTGGGACGACTTCTTCCCTGTGGGTCAGCGAAATTAGGAAAACAAAACTCGTTTCTCACTTGAAAGGTTGGGACGTCTCCTTCCTTGTGGGTGAGCGAAATTAGGAAAACAAAACTCGTGTCTCACTTGAAGGTTGGGACGACTTTTTCCCTGTGGGTCAGCGAAATTAGGAAAACAAAACTCGTTTCTCACTTGATGGGTGGGACGACTTCTCCCCTGTGGGTCAGCGAAATTAGGAAAACAAAACTCGTTCCTCACTTGAAGGTTGCCAAAAAAAAAGCAAACAAAAGCTTCTGTGGTGTTCATAACTGAAGGCAGGAGATGTTATTTGGGTGATAAAGTCAAACGTGAACACGTCACTTAAAGGAAACGGCCAGCCTGACCAGGCATACGTAACTCCACTGAAACAATATACAGCTGATGTTAGTAAAAATATAAATGTGGAAGGTGGAGGGCAGAATGTGCTATGAACTCACTGGTAGATAGTGAATCATCTGGAAAAAAAATCACTTGCAGGTCGAGCGTTGGCTTGTAACGCAAATGTTTAGGTGGCATGCGCACATAGCTGTGTTTACACGTGCAATCTCAACGTCCGTGAGCACAAGATTGTAATACATGCAGATGAATTTAACTTTGGAAATGAATGCGATAACATCGCTATTTTATGCAATGAAAATGATGTTAATTTAACAACTGTTGATTTTTTTTTTTTTTTAAAACGTGTTTGTTTTGCGATTTCTACGATAATTTCACGAATGGCGGCTCTTCACTTACTTGTTTGTTTGTGTGTTCAGGAATCACGGGGAACAAACGGGATTGTTTTCATATGAAGGGTGCATGTAAGAATGCTCAGCATCGTATCAGAGAAAGCCAGTACAATGTAACTGGCCTGGGAACGAATGGGTAACATAATCATATATTACAACATCGTGTTTGTTCTGGAATGTTAGCTGCTTACTCACAAAGATCGTTGATGATTTTGTATCCCCAAAACATTCCTTTGATTTTGCATATTTTGTTGAAACATTTGTAGGAAACATTCAGTCAGTTCTCTCGAGAAATTATGGATTGTTCTGTAAATCTGTTGTTCGCTTAACAATACAAACAAGGTACCCAGGTAGCGTTTTTTGCTCAGTCAAAAATGGACTTTTGCCTTATGTTAAAGAAGTGCCCAATGATAACAAAAACACTACAAAGTTTGTGATCTGATCAGCCGCCCTGGCGAAGTGGTTAGCGTCGCGGACTCCCGGCTGGGAGGTCGTGGGTTCGAATCCCATCAGAGTCATGTGGGTTTTTCTGCACCGACCGGCTCCTACCCAGAGTTGAGTTTTGCTGCAGACTCAGTTGGGAAGACTGGGACCATACAGTCGAGTTTCATCCACTTAGGGGATGCGTTTTTGAGAGTGTCGCTCAAATTTTCTGACCAACACTGCGGGTGCCTGTATCTCTTGGGCCTGGTTGACGCCGGGATATATTATGAAAGGAAGCGACAGTACAGCCCTGTCATGCAGTCTCTGACGAAATGGAAATCCGTAGCATCATCTTAATCATCCTCATTCTCATCGATCAGCTTAAAAAAAAAAGTCTCAAATTCTGTGGCCCTTCATGCCCTGCTTTCATGGTGACCTCAATTTCGATGTCCTCTACACATCTGTGGTCTTGATTTGGTTCCGTCGGGGTCACTAGTATCGGCGGGTCCATGGGGGCTGTCGTTGGACGGACATGGTGGCGCCCTCCGGAGGGAGAACTCACTCACGCCGGCTCCGCGACTAAGCAATCATTGTTGTCAGTAGGGGGCTTAGTAGGTGGTGTCCTGCGTATGCTAGATCAGAACAGGCGCCACTGAACACCACCGAAGTGACTCGGCAGCAGTGCAGTGTCTCCTCCGGTGGGTTACCTCTTGACGACTTGACATTGACTGCTCCCTGTGAATTGCCGGTGCCGGGGCTGCGGCGGCTGCGGCGGGGCCGACCGGGCTGTGGCTGTGGACAGGGGTGTCGGAATGAGCGGTTTGGGATCTGTAAATTTTTTTTTCTGGCTCGTCAAAAGATGTTGTGGTATTGGTGGTACGTGCCGGCGAAGTGTTCACTATATTAGTCTTTCTGTGGTGTCGAAAATGGTGTTCAGGACACAGGAAGCTGTATTTCGGATGCTTTCCTCTCTACGCCGGAGTTGTGTTTACTTTCACCAGGAGATTGAAAACAGAAGAACTGATTTTGTTCACACAATTGAAATGCCAGTAAAATTGTCAGTCATCT
>JADBJO010009411.1:37500-44618 GCA_016801955.1 Conus betulinus
ATTGTCGTCGTCGTCGTCGTTCGTTGTTGTTGTTGCTGTTGTTGTTGTTATCATTATCATCATGATGGTGATGATGATGATGATGGTGATGGTGATGATGATGATGATGATGATGATGATGATGATGATGATGAATGTGATGATGACCATTTATACGCCCAATCAACTTGAATGCCATAGGCGCTTACAATAAACAAGAACACAGTTTAAATTACAAAAGAAATAAATTAGAGCAATAGGCAATACACAAAAAAGCATCGCGCATTCACACGCGTGCTCCACACCCATGGGTACCACCACCCATCCCTGCCCCCTCACACCCCGTCTTGACCCATCCCAGCCTCTTAAACCAATTGAAAATTACTGCAGATGAATAAAGACAGGCACTCAGACAGATGGACATGTTCGATTACACCATTCACATGGGAAAAGTGTTCAAGTTTGATTTCAAAGAGGGCAGAAAGAGGCGGAGCATTTTAGTTGATGGGCAGATTATTTCAATCGAAATGGCTTGACCCACAGACGAACGCTGATGATCAAAAGTTTTGGTTCAGAAGGAATTTGAAGGAAGCAAAAATCAGAATCAGAAAGAAAGAGTGCGACGGATCAGTCAGATATTGAGGAAAGGGGAATTCGAAGGATTTATAATAAAGACATACAACTTGGTGGGACTTAGTAGGATATCATTTGCCGAACATAGAGTCATTGAAAAGAGGGCAATGATGGAGAAATACGGTCAAACGTGGATGAGCAGAAGATGGGGGCGGGCAGCATGATTTTGGACCGTCTGAAACTGTTAATAATCCGATGAGGCAACATGGAGAGGTAGACAAGATTCTGTTGATATGATCGGCTTTACAACTGCTACGTGTTCATGCGTTGTCTGTATGTTCACATCTCGCTGCTAGAAGTGCCTCAACCGTCAACTGTGGAACGCTTCTGCATGCTCCTGGACGTCTTATTTCTACAACATACTGACCCCAATCCCCAGCCTTCGTCCCTCCCACTCCAGTTCTTCTTCTCTGCATCTCCTCCCCTTTCGTCTACCTGCTCTTTACAACGCATGGTGCCTTACTGTTTGTGTGGAATTCTGTTCGTGATTTCTATGCATGGTGCCTTACTGTTTGTGTGGAATTCTGTTCATGATTTCTATGCATGGTGCCTTACTGTTTGTGTGGAATTCTGTTCATGATTTCTATGCATGGTGCCTTACTGTTTGTGTGGAATTAAGTTCATGATTTCTATGCATAGTGCCTTACTGTTTGTGTGGAATTCTGTTCATGATTTCTATGCATAGTGCCTTACTGTTTGTGTGGAATTCTGTTCATGATTTCTATGCATGGTGCCTTACTGTTTGTGTGGAATTCTGTTCCTTATTTCTATGCATAGTGCCTTACTGTTTTTGTGTGGAATTCTGTTCATGATTTCTATGCATGGTGCCTTACTGTTTGTGTGGAATTCTGTTCATGATTTCTATGCATAGTGCCTTACTGTTTGTGTGGAATTCTGTTCATGATTTCTATGCATGGTGCCTTACTGTTTTGTGGAATTCTGTTCATGATTTCTATGCATGGTGCCTTACTGTTTGTGTGGAATTCTGTTCATGATTTCTATGCATAGTGCCTTACTGTTTGTGTGGAATTCTGTTCATGATTTCTATGCATAGTGCCTTACTGTTTGTGTGGAATTCTGTTCATGATTTCTATGCATAGTACCTTACTGTTTGTGTGGAATTAAGTTCATGATTTCTATGCATAGTGCCTTACTGTTTGTGTGGAATTAAGTTTCCTTATTTCTATGCATAGTGCCTTACTGTTTGTGTGGAATTAAGTTCCTTATTTCTATGCATAGTGTCTTACTGTTTGTGTGGAATTCTGTTCATGATTTCTATGCATAGTGCCTTACTGTTTGTGTGGAATTCTGTTCATGATTTCTATGCATGGTGCCTTACTGTTTGTGTGGAATTCTGTTCATGATTTCTATGCATGTTGCCTTACTGTTTGTGTGGAATTCTGTTCATGATTTCTATGCATAGTGCCTTACTGTTTGTGTGGAATTCTGTTCATGATTTCTATGCATGGTGCCTTACTGTTTGTGTGGAATTCTGTTCATGATTTCTATGCATGGTGCCTTACTGTTTGTGTGGAATTCTGTTCATGATTTCTATGCATGGTGCCTTACTGTTTGTGTGGAATTCTGTTCATGATTTCTATGCATGGTGCCTTACTGTTTGTGTGGAATTCTGTTCATGATTTCTATGCATGGTGCCTTACTGTTTGTGTGGAATTCTGTTCATGATTTCTATGCATGGTGCCTTACTGTTTGTGTGGAATTCTGTTCATGATTTCTATGCATGGTGCCTTACTGTTTGTGTGGAATTCTGTTCATGATTTCTATGCATGGTGCCTTACTGTTTGTGTGGAATTCTGTTCATGATTTCTATGCATAGTGCCTTACTGTTTGTGTGGAATTCTGTTCATGATTTCTATGCATAGTGCCTTACTGTTTGTGTGGAATTCTGTTCCTTATTTCTATGCATGGTGCCTTACTGTTTGTGTGGAATTCTGTTCATGATTTCTATGCATGGTGCCTTACTGTTTGTGTGGAATTCTGTTCATGATTTCTATGCATAGTGCCTTACTGTTTGTGTGGAATTCTGTTCCTTATTTCTATGCATGGTGCCTTACTGTTTGTGTGGAATTCTGTTCATGATTTCTATGCATAGTGCCTTACTGTTTGTGTGGAATTCTGTTCTTATTTCTATGCATGGTGCCTTACTGTTTGTGTGGAATTCTGTTCCTTATTTCTATGCATAGTGCCTTACTGTTTGTGTGGAATTCTGTTCATGATTTCTATGCATAGTGCCTTAATGTTTGTGTGGAATTCTGTTCCTTATTTCTATGCATGGTGCCTTACTGTTTGTGTGGAATTCTGTTCATGATTTCTATGCATGGTGCCTTACTGTTTGTGTGGAATTCTGTTCATGATTTATATGCATGGTGCCTTACTGTTTGTGTGGAATTCTGTTCATGATTTCTATGCATAGTGCCTTAATGTTTTGTGGGATTCTGTTCATGATTTCTATGCATAGTGCCTTACTGTTTGTGTGGAATTCTGTTCCTTATTTCTATGCATGGTGCCTTACTGTTTGTGTGGAATTCTGTTCATGATTTCTATGCATAGTGCCTTACTGTTTGTGTGGAATTCTGTTGATGATTTCTATGCATAGTGCCTTACTGTTTGTGTGGAATTCTGTTCCTTATTTCTATGCATAGTGCCTTAATGTTTGTGTGGAATTCTGTTCATGATTTCTATGCATAGTGCCGTAATGTTTGTGTGGAATTCTGTTCATGATTTCTATGCATAGTGCCTTACTGTTTGTGTGGAATTCTGTTCATGATTTCTATGCATGGTGCCTTACTGTTTTGTGTGGAATTCTGTTCCTTATTTCTATGCATAGTGCCTTACTGTTTGTGTGGAATTCTGTTCCTTATTTCTATGCATAGTGCCTTAATGTTTGTGTGGAATTCTGTTCATAATTTCTATGCATAGTGCCTTACTGTTTGTGTGGAATTCTGTTCATGATTTCTATGCATAGTGCCTTAATGTTTGTGTGGAATTCTGTTCCTTATTTCTATGCATAGTGCCTTACTGTTTGTGTGGAATTCTGTTAATGATTTCTATGCATGGTGCCTTACTGTTTGTGTGGAATTCTGTTCATGATTTCTATGCATAGTGCCTTACTGTTTGTGTGGAATTCTGTTCCTTATTTCTATGCATAGTGCCTTACTGTTTGTGTGGAATTCTGTTCATGATTTCTATGCATGGTGCCTTACTGTTTGTGTGGAATTCTGTTCCTTATTTCTATGCATGGTGTCTTACGGTGTTTGTGTGGAATTCTGTTCCTTATTTCTATGCATAGTGCCTTACTGTTTGTGTGGAATTCTGTTCATGATTTCTATGCATGGTGCCTTACTGTTTGTGTGGAATTCTGTTCATGATTTCTATGCATGGTGCCTTACTGTTTGTGTGGAATTCTGTTCATGATTTCTATGCATGGTGCCTTACTGTTTGTGTGGAATTCTGTTCATGATTTCTATGCATGGTGCCTTACTGTTTGTGTGGAATTCTGTTCATGATTTCTATGCATAGTGCCTTACTGTTTGTGTGGAATTCTGTTCATGATTTCTATGCATAGTGCCTTACTGTTTGTGTGGAATTCTGTTCCTTATTTCTATGCATGGTGCCTTACTGTTTGTGTGGAATTCTGTTCATGATTTCTATGCATGGTGCCTTACTGTTTGTGTGGAATTCTGTTCATGATTTCTATGCATAGTGCCTTACTGTTTGTGTGGAATTCTGTTCCTTATTTTTCTATGCATGGTGCCTTACTGTTTGTGTGGAATTCTGTTCATGATTTCTATGCATAGTGCCTTACTGTTTGTGTGGAATTCTGTTCCTTATTTCTATGCATGGTGCCTTACTGTTTGTGTGGAATTCTGTTCCTTATTTCTATGCATAGTGCCTTACTGTTTGTGTGGAATTCTGTTCATGATTTCTATGCATAGTGCCTTAATGTTTGTGTGGAATTCTGTTCCTTATTTCTATGCATGGTGCCTTACTGTTTGTGTGGAATTCTGTTCATGATTTCTATGCATGGTGCCTTACTGTTTGTGTGGAATTCTGTTCATGATTTATATGCATGGTGCCTTACTGTTTGTGTGGAATTCTGTTCATGATTTCTATGCATAGTGCCTTAAATGTTGTGTGGAATTCTGTTCATGATTTCTATGCATAGTGCCTTACTGTTTGTGTGGAATTCTGTTCCTTATTTCTATGCATGGTGCCTTACTGTTTGTGTGGAATTCTGTTCATGATTTCTATGCATAGTGCCTTACTGTTTGTGTGGAATTCTGTTGATGATTTCTATGCATAGTGCCTTACTGTTTGTGTGGAATTCTGTTCCTTATTTCTATGCATAGTGCCTTAATGTTTGTGTGGAATTCTGTTCATGATTTCTATGCATAGTGCCGTAATGTTTGTGTGGAATTCTGTTCATGATTTCTATGCATAGTGCCTTACTGTTTGTGGGAATTCTGTTCATGATTTCTATGCATGGTGCCTTACTGTTTGTGTGGAATTCTGTTCCTTATTTCTATGCATAGTGCCTTACTGTTTGTGTGGAATTCTGTTCCTTATTTCTATGCATAGTGCCTTAATGTTTGTGTGGAATTCTGTTCATAATTTCTACGCATAGTGCCTTACTGTTTGTGTGGAATTCTGTTCATGATTTCTATGCATAGTGCCTTAATGTTTGTGTGGAATTCTGTTCCTTATTTCTATGCATAGTGCCTTACTGTTTGTGTGGAATTCTGTTAATGATTTCTATGCATGGTGCCTTACTGTTTGTGTGGAATTCTGTTCATGATTTCTATGCATAGTGCCTTACTGTTTGTGTGGAATTCTGTTCCTTATTTCTATGCATAGTGCCTTACTGTTTGTGTGGAATTCTGTTCATGATTTCTATGCATGTGCCTTACTGTTTGTGTGGAATTCTGTTCCTTATTTCTATGCATGGTGTCTTACTGTTTTGTGTGGAATTCTGTTCCTTATTTCTATGCATAGTGCCTTACTGTTTGTGTGGAATTCTGTTCATGATTTCTATGCATAGTGCCTTACTGTTTGTGTGGAATTCTGTTCATGATTTCTATGCATAGTGCCTTACTGTTTGTGTGGAATTCTGTTCATGATTTCTATGCATAGTGCCTTAATGTTTGTGTGGAATTCTGTTCATGATTTCTATGCATAGTGCCTTACTGTTTGTGTGGAATTCTGTTAATGATTTCTATGCATAGTGCCTTAATGTTTGTGAGGAATTCTGTTCATGATTTTTTTACGCATAGTGCCTTCATGTTTGTGTGAAATTATGTCCATGATCTCTTAGAGGATGTTCATTCTAAAAAAACAAAAGAAAAGAAAAAACCTTCCCATCTTCAACACACCTTTAGCAATATTCTACTTCACAAATGGTTTACAGGGGCTCTGTACTCGCTTGCTAGGACAAATCACAGCAGTGTACACTGTAGATTAGATGAACAGCAACACAATTTGCCTGATCAAGAAAAGAAAATCAAACTTTGAAACACTCGCACAGTGATTCAAGTGCGGATGAACGGTACGTGCAGATAACAGAACGACCGTGCCTTGCGCCAGGTAGATGCAAGCTAACGATGGTCAATCCGCAAGATAACCTGAAGAGGGCAGACCAGCCAGCTGAACGTCACGTCCCCGGAGGAATCCAGCAAACCCTCAGACGAATCCGGACAGGATGCCACAGATGTGTCCTCCTGAACCTAACCTGCCAGTGTGGGACAGAGGCCTCGCTTCACCACCACGCCCTCAGCGAACTGCACTTCACTCCCAGACGCTATGACTGCCGTCAGAGACTACGGATGAACACATCAACTACATCTGCATGAGGTTTTCAACTGCCGTACCCAACCCTCGGGACACAGCCCATGAGGATGCTCGCCAACGCCCTGATGTCTTCTGGACTCGACGGCTGGTTCTCAGAGGAAGACGTAAGCAACATCAGCTGCTACAACGAAGGAAGACAACATTAACGATCACCACCATCGAACAACCACACCGACCAATCCACCATGAAACCTCTAAGCTAAGACATCCAAGATCACCGCGAAAGAATGACTTGTCCCTGAAAGTTTTTGCTGTGAGGACGTCAAACTCAACCGTTCTCAACTGAACAACTGTCTCGCCCGGAAGTAACTAGTGACCTACGCGAACGAAGGAGATGGCAACAAAATAATGGCGAGCAGCGGGGAAAGCCACGAGTGACAGCAGTTCTCTCCCCTGTCTGTCTTCGACATGCCTGAGCGGCTGTGAATGTCACGTGGAATTAGCGAGGCGCTGTGAGCATTGACCTCGAGTTACGGTAGTTTACTGGAGGGAGCCAGTCTTTCTCACGCGGGTCTGTGTATTTGTCGGTGTTTGCCGGCTTCCTTTGACCCTCTCTCTCCCCCTCTCTCTCTCTGACATAACTGTTTTAATTAATACACCAACCAAATCTCCCCAGATCCAATCTCGCCCCTGTCCCTCTC
>JADBJO010009411.1:46541-49041 GCA_016801955.1 Conus betulinus
TCTCTCCATGTTACTGTCTCCCTGTCCTTTGTCTATTTCTGTATCTGTCGATCTGTGTCTGTCCCTCTGTCCCCTGTTCTCTCTGTCTTGTCTGTCTCTCTCTCTCTCTCTCTCTCTCTCTCTATCTCTCTGTCTGCTTATCTCTCTATGTATTGTCTGACTGTATGTCGGTCTCTCTTTCTCTCAATAGGTGTTATCCACAACTGGCGTCCTGTTTGTTCCGTTGCATTCAGTTCCTTTGTCTCTGCACAGCCTTTTTCGGCCAGTTCTGTATGTATGCTATCAAGCATATTTGTTGTGTTGGTGGGTTCATACAAGATGTACGCGTGATTCCATCAAACATTCCTTAAATGTGACAAAAGAAAACATGTTTTAGAATTAACTAGGAAAATGAGAAGAAACTGAAACAGGGAACAGTAAATAGTAATGGACGAACAGGTAGGATAACTCTTGCTCCCATGATGATATAGAAACCCATACGACTGGTAAAGGGACACTTCTGCAAGGCGATTTGGTGACATAAGCAGCATTCTTTTCGAATTGTGGGCTGTCTGTTTATTTCATTATGGGAGCAAGGGTTACCCTGCTTGTTCGTTAATTCCTGGAAAAAAATGAAAATTAAAGTGATCCGTATTTGGTTTTGCAGTTCTGTACTGACTTCACCGTTTGGAGGAAATTGGATGACTTGCATAGAAACACATGCGGGAGGCGAGCAGGTAACCGGCAAAAAATTCGTGCAGAATATTTTGTCAAGTTTGGTGAGATAAAGGATTTTATAGTTCCTCAGTTCATGCCTGTTGTGAAAGCCTTTTGTATTCCAGTGAAAATCCTGGGGCTGCAATAGCTCAGTTGGTAGAGCGGGGAATTTATATCCTGATAATCCTGGAATTCAGATTCGAAATTCCGCTGTGACATTTTGATACAGGGAGATTTTTTTCATCGGGTTTTACATTGGTTCTGACTCCACTTCCCATACAGTCCTTCGAATGAGACTATAAACTGAGGTTCGGTGTGTGAACACACGCACAACATCTTGCACACACGTAAAATCCCATCGCCAACTTTCGGAAGAGAAGGCCAGTTTGGCCGTTGGTATGGATGACACTTATACATATGGCATGCACCGAAAAAAAAGGAAAATATGGAGTAACATACGAAATGACGCGGGAAATAACTGAGTGTAGAGCCAGCAGGCAGCTTTTCAGTCCGCTCTACCCAGGTAGGCAGCCCGTTGTGTCGAGGAAAGAATGAATCTGAAACGCTGAGATCTTGATCTCAGACCGAGGAAAGCCGCCATTTAAGTACTCTTAATGATGATAAATACAATTTCATGTTGCTTTTTTTTTCCTTTAAGGGAAAACCCGAACGATAAATCACTTGAAAAGCTTGAAAGGTATGTCTTTAGAAGTGAACATCAAACGAGGAGAATCAAGATGGTTGATATAAAAGTCTTCTCACAATATTATGAATGGATCTGTAAACTGTACGAAAACTCATTTAAAAGTAAAATGTTCTTCATTCCAGTACTCATGCTTTCCAGTTGTGTGACAAGTCGACTTTTATTAAGGTTTAAGGTATATTCAGGGGGGGGGGGGGGGGGAATCAAAGAACTTGATGTTTAAAGGGGTGGAAAAAAAAAGTCACTTTTGGAGTGGCAAGCCCATAGATGATGATGGGTAGAGAACAAGAAACGAAAAGCTCCCAAAATCTAATAATATTTTTGAAATGACCCTGCCTGGAGACTGCAGCAGAGAGCCACTGGTGAACTTCATGAACACACCGTATTCTGCGGCTTCCAGAGAGACGAAAGGAGAATGGAATCAGATGATCACAGCTGTGTGAAAAACGATGCCTGCCATGCACCTTTGTTTACACGTGCTCGCAGCCTTTGATCTCGATTGTTGTCTATAATCAGGTGTGACGTTGGAACCATTTCTTCCTTCCATTGAACTAACGCCCCTCCCATAATCTGCTGTTTCATCTTTGTGATGAACGAATGCGTGTGACATCATACTGCTAACTGCCTACCTTTAATGATAATAAAAACCATAATGAATACTTATATAGCGCCTTTTCTTAGCTGGAGACCAAGCTCTAAGCGCTTTACAATCCACACTCGTTTACACAATGGGCTGCCTACCTGGGTTGTGCCGACTGAAGAGCTGCCAGCTGGCGCTTCATTCAGTCGTTTCCCCCGTGTCATCCAGTCAATATCATTCAATATCGTTCATTCAATTTCCTTACTTCCTTCATTCTTTCCATTGCATTTCTCACGCAGGGTGCATGCTATATGTATACGTGTCATCCATACCAACGGCCAAACTGGCCTTCTCTTCCGAAAGTTGGTGATGGGATTTTACGTGTGTGCAAGATGTTATGCGTGCGTCCACACACGGAACCTCGGTTTATGGTCTCATTCGAAGGACTGTATGGGAAAATGGAGTCAGAACCCATGTTTAACTCCGAGGGAAAAGTCCCACTGAACGAAACGGCCCGGCGG
>JADBJO010009411.1:66541-69041 GCA_016801955.1 Conus betulinus
TAAATGAAGTTAATGATAACAAAGATTTTAAAAAGGTATGGACAAAGATACACGAAATGAAACATGGAATACATCTACTACCCGCTTATCCAATCACCGTAGGGCATGAACAATTCCCAACATCAGCTAAAAGCTGAACTTTTGCTGATTTTTTTTGCAAAATAGCTCCAAAATTAGTCTCTCAGAAAAGTGCAGAACTTTGAGGGAAGACCAGTCAAATAACCATATCTATTCTGACCCAGAGGAAAACAACGAACATTATTTAAATGCAGAAATAACATTAGAAGAATTAAGAAATGCTATATCGTCATTGTCAACAAAGAAAAACTCAGTTGGTTTAGACGCAGTCTCAAACGAAATGTTAAGAAACCTTCCAATCAATTTTACAACATTTCTGTACACCATTATGAAAAATGTTGGATAGATGGGAAGACTCCATCTGTTTGGAAAGATTCTGTCATTGTGCCCATTCTCAAGCAGGGCAAACCTAACTCTGATATTAATAGTTATCGTCCTATCGCTCTCACCTCTCACACTGGTAAACTAATGGAAAAAATTGTATTAAATAGACTTACTTATCATTGTGAAAAAAATGGACATATTCCTACCTATTCGCTCAGGCTGGATTTAGAAAAGGCCGATCGACTGTTGATCACCTTGTAAAGCTTACAACTCAGGTAAAACGTCATTTGCCAGGAGAAAAAAATGTACTTGCAACTTTTTTCGATGTCAAAAAGGCGTATGATCAAGTCTGGCATGATGAGCGACTTTTATATAAACTTAAAATGATAGGTCTCTCTGGTCACATTTATGATTACTTCAAAGAATTTCTGGCTAATATAGAACAATTCAAACAAAAATAGGAAATACATATTCTAGCAAGAGATTTGTGGAGATGGGCATCCCTCAGGTTCTGTAACTGCCCCACTGCTTTTTAATATCCTAACGCATGATCTCACAAAAAGTATTTCTAAAAATTCAAGTTTTTAGTTCAGTACGCTGACGATATTTGTATATGGATGAATGTTACTTTAAAAAAGAACACACCTTCAAGGTCAGTTACATACATGAAAAAATTATATCAAAGAGACTTAGACAGTATCGCTAGATTTATGTTTTGAGAATGGATTATGTCTGTCTGCTGAGAAATCTCATATGATGCTTTTTGACGCTGGTGGTAGTTTTCATGATCTCCCCTACTTTCAAGATGGATGACACTGTACTTACCTATACATCTTGCATAAAGTTTTTAGGTGTACATCTAACTTCAAAATTATCATGGAACACACATATTGAATATATCATAACTCAAGCAAGGAAAGCTCTTAATCTTCTGAAAGTTGTGAGCTACCAGAGTTGGGGACAGGATACGTGCACTTTAATTCATTTATCAAACTCTCTGGTCAGGACAAGGATTTCATATGCACAGGAAGTATATTTTTCAGCTCCTAAGTATCTTTTAAAAAAGTTACAAAGCACAGATTGCAAGGCATACAGAATAATAGCCCTGGGAGTTCCCCTTTTTACGCTTCCATTTTAGGGACATATCATGAAGCTGGCGTTTTTGCCCCTGGATGCTTATCGAAAATTAGCCTGTGCTAAATACATTCTAATCTACTGTTCAGAACTCAAATGAGGATGAACTTAACATGCGATCTGATTTAGATTTTCCAAAACGCGCGCAAAAACAATACGATCAAATAAAACCATCCTTACGTACTCCTCAAACCTGTTGAAATCTGCCAAAATTGATCACAAAACCATTGCTCCACGTTATCCCCTGAGTCCCATTCCTAGTTGGGAACTCATCCCGGCAAGGTTTGATTATAAATACACTGACTTGCAAAAGAATGTCAATATAACGTCCTAGGTGCTATGGCCAAGTCACATATTGACGATAGTTATCCTAATCACTTAAAAGTTTATACAGACGGATCCCTATTAAATGGCAATGCTGGTTCCGGCTTTGTTATTCCTGCTTTGAAAGCAGATAAATCTTTTTTCATCTTGGAAAGGGGGTTTTCTGTCTTTACGGCTGAAACTGATAGCAATTCTAATGGCTCTGCATGCATATATTATTGACATTCCACGTGATTTTTCTAGAATACTTTTTTTTGTGTTGATTCCAAATCTGTTCTTCAAGCAATGGAATCTGTTGCTGCTGCTACCAATCGCGCCGAGAGATTATCACCGAACTAAAAATTCTGATCCATTTCCTTACATCTAGAGGGATAACAGTGGACTTTTGCTGGATTCCGTCACATTGTGGGATTGTAGGAAATGAATGGGCAGACAGAACTGCCCGCATGGGATCCAAAAACTCTGAAAATTCTGTCTATGTCAAAATACCCTTGAGTCTTCACGAAGCCTATGGACTCTTAAATAAAGTTTCTTTTGAGTCTTTTTATAAGCTGTATAAAGATTCAGTTCTCTTTAAAATACATGTACAAGATTCTTCACTGAGTTGCTGTTCAAGAACTCAGAAATCTACCTGTCCATC
>JADBJO010009411.1:74041-76436 GCA_016801955.1 Conus betulinus
ACTGTTGTCAACGAGAAACGAACGCTTCCTTTCAAATTTGGCTGTTATGTATTTAGGAAGCTCAGAAAAGACTGCGAGCGACCACCTAATATCCCATTACTGATGTGCTTTAATAATTGTCGTGAATTTATTTACATTTTTTTCCCCCTACGTGTACCGTAATGTGTTTTGTTTGGTTGCATGTGTGCCCCTTCAGAATGGGGGTCTTGGCCTTACATCTGAATAAACATTCGCATTCGCGTTACCAAGTATCTGGGGACTTCGTCTCCTCTTAAATGATTCTGCTAGCCGCTGTTTTACACAGTTCTTAGTTGTTGCCACTGATTCACCGATGCCACTGTCAATGCTGGAGGTCTTGAAGAGTACACAGCTGATTGCTCCGACTGCTGGCACTGTTTGGGCCTTCTTCGTATCATTTTTTTTTTTCGATCATCATCGATCCTAGGTTCAAACCGCTTTGTATTTGTTTCGTATCGATTACACCTAGCTTTCATTTGTGCTCTCTCTCTCTCTCACACACACACACACACACACACACACACACACACACACACACACACACACACACACACACACACATTAGTCACAGAATCAATTGATTTGCAAGGGAAGGGGAAGAAAGAACTGCTATTGACAAGTGAAAAGGGGTTGTTTTAACAGATGCCTTGAAGGAAGACGGAGAGTTTGAACTACGCAAAGATACTGGGAGTTTATTCCAAGAAACTGGACCCTGAAAAGAAGAACAACGATCGCCACAGGTTTAGTTCGAAATCGAGGGATTTTGAGCAGAGTATTGTCGGTAGAAGAATGCAACTGCCTAGAAGGAGGGGGAGGGGTGTCAAAAGACAAAAATGAAAAAGTTCTGAGGTCTAATTCCGGACATAAAAAGGAAAGAAACCTTCGGCACCGCATGAAAACGAGTGTCAAAGAACAAAGAATGTTGTCTGGCAGTCCAAAATCATCAGAAAGTGAATAAACACCACCATATTAATCACAATGGAGTCAGGCTAGGTAGGGGGCGAACATAAAGGGCAGTCAAGTTACTTCATTGCATCAAAGTCATTCACTAAATAGAAAATGCCTTAAAACTAGAAAGTACAATAAATAGTTCTTCAGCTGACGCAAGCAATCAACCTGTCAGACATGTTGAAGAAGAAGAAGAAGAAAGAAGAAGAGAAGAAAAAGAAGAAGAAGAAGAAGGCAGATAGATAGACAGACAGACAGACAGAAAGAAAGAAAGAAAGAAAAGAAAGAAAGAAAGAAATGAAAGTATTCTGAAGAACTGGAAAATCTGAATACGGAAGCCGAACGAAAGAAAAAGAAAAAGGAAGAAAGAAAGAAAAGAGAAGAGAAAGAAAGAGAGGAGAAAGAGAAAAGAAAGAGAGAAAAAAGGGAAGAGAGAGAAAGAAAGAAAAGAAAGAAAGAGAATGAAAATGTTCCGAAGAACTGGGAAAAAACCCGACCGCCGACAGAAAGAAAGTAAAAAAGAAAAGAAAAATCGGCAGATTCTGGAAAATGTGGATACAAAAGCCGACAGAAATAAAGAGAGCGGTGGAGAGGGAAAGTTGGGGGGGGGGGGGGGGGGGGGGGGGGGGAGGGACGAAGTCAACAAAGTGCAAAACAAACGGGTTTTAACTTTAAACAAATCTTTTGTTGACGGTACGTTTATAATGCGAGGACAGTCAAAACAGATAAGCGCAATACACACACAACCCAATACAAACACAATACCATACAAACACAATTCAACACAACACAGTACAACCAAACACAACACAACACAACACGATGCAACACAACACAGCACAACACAGCAAGTCCAATACAATGCAACACAACACGACACAACACAAAAACAACACCGTACAATATAGTATACTACAGAACAATGAACACACACAAAACACACAACAACATAGTGCAACAAAAAAAGATGAATACAAACAGGACACTGGCCTCACCTGTGTCCAGAGGGTGTGTGGAGCCCAAACACCCCCACTGTGCCGCTGAGGTGGGAGGCAACTTCTAAACAGCTTTGAGAGATGGCGAAGACAGTAACGGCGAAGACACTGATGTCGACAGGCAGGTGAGCTGAACTGATGTGAAGGAAGGTTGCTTTGCTACACTGCTATACATACCATGAGAAGAGAGACGAAGATGTGGGGGCCACACACACACACACAACAACAACACCACCACACAACACAACACACACACACACACACATATTATCACACAAGCACAAGCAAGCGCGCACGCACACACACACATCACACACACACACACACACACACAACACACACACAACACAAACACATCTATACCCCCGGTTCTTTATTTGAGAACCAACAAAACCCCTTTGGTTCTCTTTTCTTGATATTATAATGATGAGAAA
>JADBJO010009412.1:0-62500 GCA_016801955.1 Conus betulinus
GCCCACTCTCCGGCCGTGCTTGCTAATCGCTCCCACAGCCCCACTCTCAATGACGCGCGCTCGCTCCTCGATCTCGTCCGCGTCGACAGAACAGAACACACGGCACACACACACCACACACACACGGAGCATTAACCACACGACACGACCGTCCCTCACTCCGCGACACACGGGAGGTTCAACAACACCACCCACACACACACACACCCACACACACAGCACACACCCACCACAAACGCTCACGGTCACACACACTCATTCTCTCTCTCCTCTCTCCTCCTCTCGGCCGCGGTCCTCCTCCTCTCTCGCTCTCACACACACACCCACACACCCACACACACCCCACATACACACACGAGGAGTTATCGTCTTTTAAAAACGTACCCATCCTGGAACTCGTATGTTCAAATAACGCAAAGGCAGCCACGAACACACAAAGGGGGATATGTATTTAACAAGATTCAGACAATAAAACAGGTAGCAAGAGATCTCTACCAGAGCGTATTTTAAAAGATTTGCTGATTGTTTCATATTTGATATCTTTATGGCGCCTTTAAAACCAAATTCTGTAAAAACATGACTTGTATTGGTGGCCAGCAAATCACTCCGTTTCCATCTACTTTTTTGTGCGATAGGATGAAACCCTACTTACCTGCTTGGTTGTTGAACACTGAACCGTCGATATCCCCTTTGAAGACGTCTCTCCAACGAATCAAACATTTTGGAAGTGTTCAAGGACTGATTAAGAGCCCAATTGGAACATTTACTTGGTAACGTCTAATGTTAGTTTTTTCCCCCATTTTGGTGGTAGTTTTGCTTATTTAGTGTTTCTTTTGAATTGTTTGAATTCATTTATGTGGATGGTTTTTTTTTTTTTTTTTTTGTTTTTTTTTGTGTTTGGGGTTTTTTTTTTTTTTTGGTTTATCTAGGCCTAATTGCATTATACATACCTACGTACGCCCAAATTCAACACCAACCATTTGCATGCACACACCCCAAAACACCACATGCACACACACTTACATACTGTCTAAGATCACTGTTAGGTGAATAGACGTTAAATTAAAGAACGAACATACACACACACACCACACACACACACACACACACACACACACACACACATGCACGCCGCACGCATGCATGAACGCACACACGCAAGTATTCACACACAAACACAAGTATAGACATATAGAAAGGGATGGGTAGGGATGGTATGGTGGGACTGAGAGTTAATGGTGAGAAGAAGAGGGTGGGGGAAGTGAAAGATAAGACTTTTAAGGTTTCAGTTTGAATGTAATGTGAGTGTATACATCAGCCCATTGGTGTGTGAAAATCATGAAATGTGTTTTCCATTACCTTATTGTAAGCAAAATATGCATTTGAAAATGATGGAGGAAGGGGAGGGGGTATTGTCGGGTATCTTTAGCTTGACCAGTGTGAGCTTGAACTCATTTCCGTTTTGTTTTTTAAGGTCTTGACTGACTGCCCTATGTTTTTATTTCACATGAAGCTCATTACTGCCATTTCTTTATTTAATTCTGGTGGGCTTTTGTTAGATTTTAGAGCAGTGAGTGAGAATTCAGGTTAACTGGGAGTGAGAGATGATCAGTTTCAGAATATATATAAATGCTGTGCTTTGGGCTGTCATTCAGTGGGCCCTTGTTTTTTTTTATGCTAGACAAAGGATTTATAAATAACCGAAAAATTTGCAATATGCTTATTGGGTGTTGGTGGTTTTTTACTGTTCAATGTTAATAAGGTGTCAGCTTGTATATTTCTTTCTTTGTTGCAGGTATGTATTGTTGGAGAGAGAAATAAAATGTTTTTCATGCCTGACAGCTATACATGTGTGTGTGTGTGTGTGTGTGTGTGTGTGTGTGTGTGTGTGTGTGTGTGTGTGTGTGTGTGTGTTGGCTGTCTGTTTGACTGTCTTTCTGCCAGTCTTCGTGTGCGTGTGTGTTTTGATGGGGTATATGAATCATTTTACTGCAAAATTAAATATATTTAAACACCACCGTATGGTGTACCAGAACAGTTATGTCAACCAAACAACTAAATGCTAATCGGAGAAAAAAGAGCGTAGGCAGTCAATCATTTGGTCTCGGAATACCTGAGAAATTCAAGGCAGGAAAAATGAAAAACGAGAGAGAGAGAGAGAGAGAGAGAGAGAGAGAGAGAGAGAGAGAGAGAGAGAATATATGATGAAACCCAGCATGCTTTTTTTTTTTTTTTTTTTTTTGTTGTAATCATGGTTCCGTTTTCAATACATTGCATCGAAATAAGCACATAAATCCAACAAAGTTGCACGCAGAATAAAGCACTGTCTTCAAAAGTTGTATTGGATATACAGCTAACATGCAGATAAACTCTTCTACAATAATATCGATCAACAAGAAATATAAAGGCGTTTATTATTCAATGTAAGAGACAGAGACAGGCAGACAGACAGACAGCGACAGACAGACAGACAGACAGAGAGAGAGAGAGAGAGAGATCTTCACAAAGACTTACCTTTAACTGTTATTAAAGTTTTCTGATCTGAACACGGGAAAATAATGACGATCAATATCAGGAACCTTTGAAAATAATTTTTTAACTTTTTGCGGAAATACGCAAATCTGTGTGACTGAATGTAAATTTAGTACAATCAACATATGTGATCCCGAGCACTGGGATAATCAGCGTGTGTACATTGGATCATGATTTTCTTTCAGCAAAAATGCACTTTGTAAGTTTACATTATGGAGGTAAATGTTAAATAAGGCCGGTTTCATGTTGGTTATGCCTAATACAGCGCCTGCTTCCCGGCTTACATGAAAGAACAGACGTTCCTTCCTTCGTTTTTTCTTGTCCCTTTTTCAGCCGTATTTTCAACAACAAAAACGAGTGCTATTCTTGTATTACTTTTCATTTGCTGAATCATTGATATTTGTTTTTAGGTTCCCCTCCCTGCACTTCCCTCCTGCTCCATTCCTGTCTGGTGCCCACTGATCTCCTAGTTTTAGTACGTGTTCAATGCTGATATGGTCTCTGCAGCTGGTAAGCTACAGTAACATTACGACTTTAACTGCTGAGCTAAAAACAGTAGAATCCGCTCAGCAATACACGCACAGGCGCGCCCTCTGCGCCAATACTCCCAAACATGCGCAAATGTTGAGGACCTTAGCTGTAGAAGACACAACGATCGCACTCATGCGCAAATCTTGAGGAGCATAGATGGGTTATACACAACGATCGCAGACTCACCAGTTGACAATGGGAGAGATAAAATACCCCACGGCACTGCACTGCAGTTTAAAAACGCTGAGGAGTGCCGTTTTTTATCAGTATGGCTGATGGCTCGTGTCTGGTTTGCCGGCATTCTGTACTCGCCTTTGTTTGCTTCTTAGCACCGTCCTTTATGACGTTGCTGGGTCTTCTTCGTCACCATCGTCAATGTCAGGGCATTGGGAAAGTGTGACTCAGAGAACGGTCATCTCGTCCTTGAAGGAGGTCAGAGCCAGGTCCAGCACAGAATGCGTCCAGCAGTGTCAGCAGATGGGGGCCTACACTGACCTCGGGAGATGGGAGACCGCCTCTGGATGTGTTCACTATCCAGAAGGTAAATACTGCTTTCTGTATGGGTTGGTCGCCTGGATAGCTGGTGTCTAAAAGGTGTTAGATTTTGTGTGAATTCTAAAAATCGACGGCAGTTTTTGTTTTTGACATTGTAATGTATTGTCGTTGAAGTCTTGATTTGAGCGTTTGCCAATGGGGGTCAATGGTATGGAATTTTAAGATGATTTGCTCTTTGATATCCTCTGAAGAGCCCATTACGTTTTATTGGTTAGACTGTTCTTGATCAGTATCCTCCTCGATATTGATGTGTTGCAAATCTGTTTTTTGGTCTCTGTTATTGGCATAAAGAGAACAATGTTTACCAGAATGTATATATATGTATGTATATGTGTGTGTATATACATATATATATATATATATATATATATATATATATGTATATATACATATACATACATATATATATACATATACATACATATATAACATATACATATAATAAATCACAGTGAAGAATATCCTATCTGTAAGAGTGCTCAATACCACTTGGGGTAGGGCTATGAATATTAAAACAAGTTTTTCACCTGAGTCTCGCTACCGTCGGTTTCATGCTATTGCAATCTTCTGGCGAGTGCTGATGAAGTTGAATGACGTCATACAGGAATGAGTTTATAAAGTCTTTGACGTCAGGTAGTTTTCCTTTCTGCTAGTTTTCTTTTTTCTTTTCGTGCCTGCATTTTGATATTAATTCTTTTTTTTTTTTGTTCAATGCATCTTTCTTATGCAAGGCTATTTGAAGCTTTTCTTCTATGCATAGATTGCATTGTCCCACTCTCTCTTCTATCAGTGTTGGACTTTCTCAGGATCTCCCATGTGATGGAGTAGTCAATGGTCTTTCTTTTTAGTTGCCAAATATACTTCGAAAGCTCAGTGTCATTACAATATTTTTTCATTCTTGAATGATTTTGTGTGGTTTCTGAATCTTTCTTTAAACTGTCCACCAGAAAGTCCGATGTATGATTTTCTTGTGGTGCCCGTGTTTTACTGTTGCTTTGTAAACCACAGCTGTAGCTAAGCATTTCCCGTTCAGTGGGCAATCTTCTCGGTTCTTGCAGTTACAGCTTTTCTCTTTGTTTTTCTTTCATCTTCTTTATGATTTTTGTGTTGTGTGACCTGATGATTGCTTTCATGTTTTTCATGCAACAATAGCTGATTTTTAGCGTATTTCTGTTGAAGATGTTGTGAAGTTTGCTTTGTGGTGGGAAGTGTTTGTCGATGAGAGATAGGAATTTTCGTCCAACATTCGTCCTTACGTTGGCACTGAATGGTGGGTTAAACCAGATAACATTTCTTGATCTGTTCCTTCTTTTCTTTTGATCTTTCTGTTGATGCGTTGTAGGTTTTGAGTAGGCGACTTTTTTGCTGTAGCCACTGTTTTTGAGGGCTTCATTGTACATGGGTGCTGCTTTTTCAAACACGTTTTCATTTGCTGACAGTGTTGACAATCGTTTCTCGACTGCATTTGGTATATGTGCAATAATTTGTGGTGGGTGGTTTGACTTCACATTTATGTACAGGGTTTGTCATTTGGTTTTCTGTATGGCTCATATGTTTCTTTATTTAGGTCTAAAGTTATGTCAAGATAGTCCACTACCTTCAGGTTGGTCTGCACTGTGATTTTGAGTCCTAGCTCTTTGAAGACTCTGATTATATCTTTCCTTGTTTTGTCAGCTTCTCTGGCTGTTCCCGTTATAGCCGCCAAGCCGTCATCCCTGTACAGGCCGATGCTGTTTGCGTTTATTTTCTTCTTTAGCTGTTCTAAGGCATACAGGCCCACCAGTTCACAGATTTTCCGCGCCATCATATGCACCCATGGAAACGTCAAATTCTCTTTTGGCTTCTCTTTTTCACCATGCATTGCTTTGGTGGTCAAAAAGTAGTGTGCGTCTTGCGTGCATGATGGTTTTGCATTCTATGTTTGAAATGTTCGTGAATGATTTTGCCCAGTCTATACATCGGCATAGCAGCTCCTGTGTTATAGATGGGTAAATTCCACAATATCAAATACGAGGAATGACAAGGAGTGTTTGTTTTTCAGGTTTTCAAACCAATGAATTACATCGTTTGTACTTGTCCACTGGTTTGTTGCTGTTGCTGTTCGTATCTCTGCATTTGATCCTATCCAGCATTTTTTTTTTTTTTTGCTTACTTTACCCAGTTCTGACTTGGTGGGTTGATCAATCTTGTTTTAGGGTTTGTTCTTAAAATTGTCCTTATGGTCCTTCAGGGTTATGAATGCGGTTCTTTGAGGTGTTTTCTCAATTCTTTCACTAATCTTGAGTTTTTCAGCGATCACACTTGGAATTCACTGCTGATCTCATTTGACACCACCTTATCCGCCTTCCTATATAGTTCTGGGTGATGCTGTTTGTCAGCAACTTCTCATATTCTTTTGGCTCCAGTGCATATATATTTCTTGTTTTGTCTGCATGGACTAGAATTTTGTTTGAACTATTTTTTTTTTGATATCTTGTCTGAGTTCTGTTTGGAAAGGTGTTGCTTACCTTTCTGAATTGGATTTCATCAACTATGTTCATCATGTCTTTTTTCAAAGCTTACCAGCTCATTGATCACTGGTGGCGTTCGTTTAGACTTGAGTCCGAAGTTCTTTTCACCTTGTTCATTATTGTCACTCTCGGATATTCTTCACTGTGATTTATTATTGGCTCCCTTACTGGTTGAGCACTGTTTTTTATCACGATTCTGTGCCAAGAGTTTCACCGAGCACAAGATGGAAAATTTCAACATGAACTGTTCTGGAAAGAACATCCCAACACCAACAAAAAGTCAGTACTTAAAATGCCTTATTGAGAAATCGAAAGCGTGATCAAACGTATGAGATGGAAAGCTCTCTTCTTCCTCAGGAAAAACAGTGATAGTGAAGACAGCTAGCAAGAGTGACAATAATGAACAAGGTGAAAAGAACTTCGGACTCAAGTCTAAACGAACGCCACCAGTGATCAATTGATTATTGATTTAAGTCTGATTGATTAGTCACATTTAGTGTTATGTTTGTTTGCTTTATTAATATACAAACATCGTTGCTACATACCGCTAGTGATTATCAAGTATGTGTTGATTCTCCTGTTACTTTTATGCCTATCCCATGGTCCACTTTTTGACTGCTGTTGATTACTCTAAATGCTTAACCAACATGTCCAGAAAGGAAATAGAAATGGCACTCATATCTGAACAGGGAAATCAGTCTTTCACACACACACACACACACACACACACACACACACACACACACACACACACACACACACCTTAGTTTAATTTGATTATGGCTCCATACTCAGAGCACCCTCGTAGTGCTTAGCGCGTTCATTTCAACATATATGAACACTTTGTGTATTACTACTGCGATTCTTGTGCATCATCTTCGTTGGCTCATGCGCCTGCTTTGCAGTTTTAATGTATTCAACACTTCTTCTAAGTTACAGTTACAATTTTGACTCGTGTTGAAAATATGATCTGAATACGCGCACGTATGTCTATGCATAAAGAGTAGCGACGGCAAGTTCTGGATCGAGCACCATCCATTTACATTGTTCTGAGCCGTTTCATTTTTCTCCCTGCGTGTGCGCGGAGGTAACACACAGAGAAGCAGATGTCCATGTCTGTCTAAGTCTTAGTTTTTCGCTTTTAAATATTTCCTCTTTTTTTTTTTTCCAAAGTTTTGTCAAACGTTCCGAGGCTGAAGGACTGATTGTGTCGACGCTCGTTTCTTATTCGAGTTTAGTTCTTCGACCGATGTCATTGTTTCAGTGCATTACACGGTGAAGTTGAAGTTTATTTAGGTTATAAGCTGAACTAATATATAAGTCAAATTTACACACACACACACACACATACACACACACACGCGCGCGCGCGCGCGCGCGCGCACGCACACTCACATGCGCGGGCACGCTCGCACGCACGCACTCACGCATGTACTCACGCATGCGCGCGCGCGCGCGCGCACACACACACACACACACACACACACACACACACACACACACACACACACACACACACACACACTCACTCACTATACGCGCGTGTGATGAAAAATAAGACAGATCAGGACTCCGCCTTCTCTTTGTATAACCTACTTGGAACATGAAATTTCATCCAGGGCTGTGTACTTCTTTCAGTACTATGCAAATGTGTACACATCAATAGACAATGTGCTAAAGTCTGCAATATATTGACACCTTGTTCCTGCACTACCCTCCTGCAAATGCAATTTGCTCAGCGAATGAACATTATATTGAAAAGTGATCCCCATCAGTTTACAATATAGTTTATCGGAATAAGTGAGAAATACAACATGAGGTTTGAAAATTAAAACAATCGGCTGAAAAATTACATAACATGAAAAAGTTGAAGAATTTTAAAGTTGTACGAAAAATAATCGGTAAGTATATGGGAAAACTGTCAAATGAGATAGTCCCCACAAATTTCACTCAATATGATTGTCAACATCCACCATCTAGTTATCAATACGTGCACGTACGCGCCTGTGCACGGCACTTAGACATGCATGCACACGCAGCAGCGCATAAACGCCACGGCGCTAGGCATGCATGCGCACGCAGCAGGGCCGTAAATGCCTAGGAACACTGCTAGCAAAGGCAGTGCGTTTGCCGACCCGCCAGTTGACAAAGGGAGAGTAGTCAGACGACGTCTCACAGCGCTGCAACGCTGCTCAGAACGCGGGAGAGTGTTGCCTTATCAGCATGGCTGAGCGCTCGTTCTCTGTTTCCCTGTCGCTTGACCTCCGCCACCTGTTTTGCTTCTTAGCACGGTCCTCTATGGCGTCACCATGGCTTTGACGTCATGGTCATCATCATTATCGTCATCATCAGTATCAGGACACTGGGAACGTATGACTCAGAGAACCGTCCTCTCGTCCTTGATGAGCGTCAGAGCCAGGTCCAGTACAGAATGCGTCCTGCAGTGTCAGCAGATGGGGGCCTGTGGCTCTGCTGCCTTTGACTCTGCATCCAGCATCTGCTACCTCCAGCCTTCACACCGGCCTTGGGTTGAGGGAGATGGGGGACCAGCTTTCGACGTGTACACCATTCAGAGGGGTAAAGAATCAGCCTGGTGTTATTTTTGGTTTGATAGATGATATGGTATCGATCTGTGATTTGTAAAGTTTTGGCTTGAATGTTTAAAAATCGGCTGTCGACTTTGTGTACTAAACTGATTCTAGCGATTTCCACAAGAGGATGATTTTTTTTGCGTCTTAGATCCTCTCTCTCTCTCTCTCTCTCTCTCTCTCTCTCTCTCTCTCTCTCCTCTCTCTCTCTCTCTCTCGCTATCTGTGTGTGTGTGTGTGTGTGTGTGTGAGAGAGAGAGAGAGAGAGAGAGAGAGAGAGAGAGAGAGAACGTGTTTGTATGTGTGTGTGAACGTGAATCTCTGCGTCTATGTGTGTGTATGCGCACGTGCGTTTGTAAGTGTGTATTTTCCCCCCCCCCCCCCCCCCCCCCCCCCCGTGTGTGTGTGTGTGTGTGTGTGTGTGTGTGTGTGTGTGTGTTTATGGACTCACACACACTAACACACTCGTATAATTACACATACACCCCCACAAAATTCCACAAACGTGCACGTGCAGATACACAATCATGTATGCAATAGATATAAAGGCTCGGAAGAAAAGCGTTAGTTAAGTATGGAAAGGCAGACATTGCTGGTAAGAGTCGAGCAACCCATTAAAAGAAGAATAAAAAAAAGGTCGGAGGGAAGGGGGAAGTCCCTCCTCTATGCGCCTACAAACATGCATCCACACTAATAAAAAAAAAAAGTTATGAAACAGGAAATGCAAAGGCGGTAAATGCACCTACCGAAGGAAAAGATGTTGTTAGACAAACAGCTAACAGAGCGAGGCTCCATCCGTTCTCAGCAGAGACACCAGATTATTTTCAAAGGAATTTGTGGGATATGATTTCATCATGAAGAGGCTGAAGTCAACTCTTCCACAAGTTCAATCAAATAGGTAAGTAAATAGATGAATACGTAAAAAGAAATAAATAAAAAAAAAAAAAAAAGAAATAGAACAAATGGAAAAAAAACGGGAGGGCGAGGATCTCAAAGAATTGACAGGCATATGTATGTGCCGGTGTAACGTGGTGAAACTGCCCCCCTTCCCAGTTTAACTCCCGGGAGTCAGTCTCGCACTGTCCCAGATTAACTCCCGGGGAGTAATCTGGGTTTGCGCCAAATCAGCCCCCCAACAGGATTAGAACAGCCCCCCTCCCCCCCCACCCCCCCCAGCGAGTTAATTTGGCTTTTGCCCAAAACAGCCCCTCCCTTTGAGGAGTTAAACTGGACCTGGCCCAGAACAGCCCCCTAAGACATCTGAAGAATTAATCTGGCACCGGACTGGAACAGCCACCCACTGGAGAGTTGAACTAAGCCGGCCCAGAACAGCCCCCTCCCCCTCCTGGAGAGTTAAACTGGCCCTGGCACTAAAAACACCCCCCCCCCCCCCCCCCCCCCCCCCCCCCCCCCTTCTCCTGGGGGGTTAATTTGACACCAGCCCAGAACAGCCCTTCTACTACTACACCTGTCCTAGAACAGCCTCCTTCCAGGGGAGTTAAACTGGCACCGTTATGGAACAGCCCCCCAGGAGAGTTAAACTGGCACCGTTATGGAACAGCCCCCCAGGAGAGTTAAACTGGCACCGTTATGGAACAGCCCCCCAGGAGAGTTAAACTGGCACCGTTATGGAACAGCCCCCCAGGAGAGTGAAACTGTCACCGTTATGGAACAGCCCCACAGGAGAGTTAAACTGGCACCGTTATGGAACAGCCCCCCAGGAGAGTTAAACTAGACAAGTCTCAGAACAGTCCCCTCCCCCTCCTGGAGAGTTAATCTGGCACCGGCCCAAAACAGCCCCCCCCCCCCCCCCAGGAGAGTTAAACTGGACCTGGCCTAGAACAGCTCCCCCCCCCCCCCCCCCCCCCCTCTCCTGGGGAATTAATCTGGCTCCAGCCTGGTACAGCCTCCCTGGAGAGTTAAACTGGCCCTGGCACCTCCCCCCCTCCCCCCCCCCCCCCTCCCCTGGGGAGTTAATCTGGCACCAGCCCAGAACAGCCCCTCTGGAGAGTTAAACTGCACCTGTCCTAAAACAGCAACCCCCCCCCCCTCCTCTCCAGGGGAGTTAATCTGGAACCGTCATGGAACAGTCCCCCTGGAGAGTTAAACTAGATAAGTCCCAGAACAGCACCCCCCCCCCCCCTCCTGAGGAGTTAATCTGGCACTGGCCCAAACAGCCCCCCTAGAGAGTTAAACTGGACCTGTCCTAAAACAGCAGCCGCCACCCCCCCCCCCCCCCTTAAACTAGATAAGTCCCAGAACAGCACCCCCCCCCCCCCCCCTGGGAAGTTAATCTGGTTCTGGCCTTGTACAGCCCCCCCTGGAGAGTTAAACTGGCCCTGGCCTAGAACAAACACACAGCCCCCCCCCCCCCCCCTCTCCTGGAGTTTAATCTGCACCAGCCCAGAACAGCCCCCTCTGGAGAGTTTAAACTTGCCCTGGCACCCCCCCCCCCCCCCCTCTCCTGGGGAGTTTAATCTGCACCAGCCCAGAACAGCCCCTCTGGAGAGTTAAACTGCACCTGTCCTAGAACAGCCCCTCCAGGGGAGTTAATCTGGCACCATCATGGAACAACCCCCCCCCCCCCCCCCCCCCCCGCAGAGTTAAACTAGACAAGGCCCAGAACAGCCTCCTTCCCCTGCTGGGGAGTTAATCTGGCACCGGCCCAAAACAGCCCCCTTAGAGAGTTAAACTAGACCTGGCCTAGAACCCCCCCCCCCCCCCCCCCCCCCCCCCCGTCTCCTAGGGAGTTAATCTGGCTTCAGCCTGGTACAGGCCTCCCTGGAGAGTTAAACTTGCCCTGGTATAAAACAGCCCCCCCCACCCCCCCCCCACCCCTCTCCTGGGGAGTTACTCTGGCACCAGCCCAGAACGCCCCTCTGGAGAGTTAAACTGGACCTGTCCTAGAACAGCCCCCCTCCAGGGGAGTTGATCTGGCACCGTCATGGAACAGCCCCCCCCCCCCCCCCCCCTCCCCCTGGAACATTAAACTAGACAAAGGCCCAGAACAGCCCCCTCCCCCTCCTGGGGAGTTATCTCTGGCACTGGCCCAAAAACCCCCCCCCCCCCCCCCCCCCCCCCAGAGAGTTAAACTGGACGTGACCTAGAACGAACCCCATCCCCCCCCCCCCCCCCCCCCCTCTCCTGCCTGGTACAAGCCTCCCTGGAGAGTTAGACTGGCCCCGGCACAAAACAGCCCCCCCTCCCCCCCTTCCCCTCTCAGTCAGTCAGCCAGTTGTGCCTGTCGCTCCTCCTGAAGCATAGGGCCGCCGACAACAGTCCGCCAGAGTCCTCATCCTGGGCTGCCCTCTCTACTTGTTTCCAGGTGTGTCCCATCTTTTTGCTGTCTGCCTCAAGGTCCCGTCGCCAGGTGTTTCTTGGCCTTCCTCTTTTCCGTTTTCCCTGGGGATTCCATGATAACGCCTGTCTGGTGATGTTACTGGCTGGCTTCCTAAGGGTGTGCCCAATCCATCCCTATCTTCTGCGCCGGATCTCATCTTCGGTTGGCAGTTGGTTGGTACGCTGCCACATGTCTGAGTTGCTGATGGTGTTGGGCCAGTGGATCTGGAGGATTCTTCTCAGCAGCTGTTGATGAAAGTCTGCACTTTCCTGGTGGTGGTCTTTGTTGTTCTCCATGTCTCGGCTCCATACAGTAGCACTGACTTGACGTTGGAGTTGAACAGCCTGATCTTCGTGCGAGTCGATACCACCTTGGAGCTCCATATGTTCTTCAGTTGCAAGTATGCTGCCCTTGCCTTGCCGATTCTTGCTCTGACGTCTGCGTCTGTGCCACCCTGCTTGTCAATGATGCTGCCCAGATATGTAAAGGCCTCCACTTCTTCCAGCAAAGGAGAAATAATGGAAAACACACGAAGGAAAGAGCCTTGCTTGTTTAAGTGGTAGGAGTTAAGAGATGACAAAAACACATTTACACACACACACACACACACACACACACACACACACACACACACACACACACACACACACATTTTTTTTTATCACAACGTTTCATACAGGTAAGAGTTGGAAGCACATATTCTAAGTCCAGAGAACTTCAGATGGGTCTTCCACAAGGCTCGGTTATTTCACATATTTTATTCAGTATACTCATAGCAGATCTTCCAAATAATCTATCAAAAGATACAGTTTTAGCCCAGTATGCAGATGATACATGCATGTGGATGAAGGTGACAATGAAGCGTAAAACGCCAATTAGAGCACTTAACTATACCAAAAAAATGTGTACCAACGCGAACTAAATAAAATTGATATGTTTATGAAGTAAAATGGACTTTCTATATCATTAGAAAAAGCACATATGGTACCTTTTAATTCGGGGCATAACCGAGAAAAACGTCTGATTTCACTATTGGTGGCAGTGTCATTAATTATTCGCAAAGCGTAAGGTTTCTAGGTGTTTATTTATCATCCAAACTTACGTGGAATCAACGTATAGACTATATATTAAATAAAGCCAGAAAAGCTTTAAATTTTCTCAAAATTATTAGTAACCAGCGATGGGGTCAAGACACGAAAGCACTTTTATGTCTTGCTAATTCCTTAGTTCGTTCGCGTTTTTAACCTACGGCCAGGAATCTTTCTTAAGTGCACCAAAACATTTATTAATCAAACTACAAAGTATAGCTTGTGAAGCCTTTAAACTGGCACTAGGAGTGCCGACTCATGCTTACAATCTTGGATCATATAAAGAAGCAGGAGTTCTTCCTCTTGATGAACATAGGAAAATCTCTGCAGCTAAGTTTGTATTAAAATCCTTTGCACATAACTCATTCTGTAATGAAGAAACAAAGTTAAATTCTAAGCATGACTTTGTTAACAGGGCTAAGACAATACATTGTTTGCAACCAATTAATTCGTTGTCTCCGACATGATTAATTCTACAGAATTAAAAAGTAAAAAAAAAAAATAGCAATTAAGCCATCTTTTTTATCTGTACCATCTTGGGAACAAATTAAACCTACTTTTGATATTGATCATACAGAATTGAGCAAAAGTCAATCTCCAAACTTTCTGAAAAATTTAGTTAATGATCGCATGGAAAATTACTATGTTGAATACATTAAAATATTCACACATGGATCTGTACTTGATAATGGCAGTGCAGGTTCAGCATTTGTAATTCCTACTATGAAAACAGTCAAACGATATTATTAGGTAATCACTATTCACTTTTTTTACAGCAGAGTTTTTAACTATTTTAATGGCTTTACACCATCTTGAGAAGTTACCTATGAATAGTTGTAAAATATTACTCGGTGTAGATTCTTAATCGGCATTACAAGCTATCAAAGATCAAAATGTCAAAAAAACGTCTTGAAATGATACTAGAAATCAGACATGTAATTCATCAATTGGCATTTAAAGACATTAGTGTAACTTTTTACTGGGTTACTTCCCATTGCGGAATATATGCCAATGAACTGGTTGACAGAGCAGCTAAAAGTGCAGGACGTAATACTGAAGGGGCAATTCTAATTAACGTAAATCTAGATCTGCACGAGTATTATAATCACATTGAAAAACTAGCGAAAGATAAGTTTGATAACATGCTGAAGATATCAGATAGCCAATATTCACACAACTGTATAAAAAAAGCGTCAGCACAATAAATTCCAAATTAATATTAAATCACATATCTGATACAAGTGCAAAACAATAGTTCTCTGATGTTCAAAATTCGTTTAAATGCTTTTAAAACAAAGTTTTCTAAAGATATTAAATGTGTATGTGGAAATCAATTTTCATCAGCCATCTGATTTTGCACTGTCCTGGTATCAAAGAATAATGACGAAAACTGCAGGGGATTTACTGACTAGTCAAATACCACCATTAACTGTTCAGGAAGTGTTAAATGACTTCCATCTTCTTAAATGTTTTTCTCAAGTTTTACACCTTAGTCCTATTGGTCTTTTATTTTGAATAGCTAATTTTATTGTTGGAGTCAATTGTTGTTATACTAATCTTCTGTTAATTGTTAAGTCACGTTTGAGATAAATAGTAAGCTTCACTTCCTTTCTACTAATTCTGTCATTTTCAACAATTCATATCCCATATAAAGCTTAATCATTATATAGAATTGTAGGTGTAGGCATGTAGGAAAAAACACATAATTTTTAATACCACACATTCTCTAAACAATATTAACGCATGCATAAACAATCTCTTCTTTCATACTTTATTTCTCCTACCCCCCCCCCCCCCCCCCCCCCCCCCCCCCCCCCCCCCCCGTCTAATATCACTTAAGGGTGAGCAGACGTAAAAAAAAGAACGAACAACACACACACACACACACACACACACACTCTCTCTCTCTCTCTCTCTCTCTCTCTCTCTCTCTCTCTCTCTCTCTCTCTATACACACACACACACACACACACACACACACGCGCGCGCGCGCGCGCGCGCGCGCGCCCGCGTGTGTGTGTGTGTGTATGTGTGTGTGTGTGTGTGTGTGTGTGTGTGTGTGTGTGTGTGTGTGTGTGTGTGTATCAAATCAAATTCGATTTTCTTTGACGAATTTCAACAAAAATCCTGGGACCTTGTATGCGTAAAACACGGGGGTTTTGTTTTGTTTTGTTTTGTTTTTGTTTTTCCAGTATTGCTCGTACTCCCCTTACACCCCAGTTTCCTGTGACAAAATTGTCCATACAGGAATCACGCCCGTGCAGAGCAATTCTCACTCTGGTGAAAATGGCGACAGACGCAGGGGCTGGTAATGAAAAGATCACGTGCTTTGTCCGTGGACTATTTTTATTTCTCAGCCATTTTCGTTCAGGGGAGTATTTCTATAAAACAGCCTGATCTGAATCCATTGTTTTGGGGGAAAGCCAGGTTTCTGGCCCAGAAAGAACACCAGCCTACCAGGACGAAAAACATAATCCTTCGACTTGTGTGAAACAGGTTCAGAACAAAGACGAATCTAGGCCGAGAACGGTACATAGCTATACAAAGGATAGCTTACTTCGGGACCAGTGATGGAGGGGTAGCGAGGGGAGTGATGGAGGGGGAGTTGTACGTGTGACGGAACGCATAACTGGGGAAAGGTCCAGAGACGGTGACGAAAGACTCACTGACCGCAAGGAAAGTCCTGTTGACAACGGGAAAGACTGTGACCTGGGATTCTCCCCAGAGAGCACGTAAGACCTGATGGTGAAAGCTTGACCGTGTCTGGAGTTGTACTGTTATCACCTGTCAGCGGAACAGCAAAAAGTGAGGCGGCGGGATGCACACGGCATTCGCTTGACGGTGGCGTTTCTGGCCGGTGGGCTCTGCAGTCCTGAAATATGGGCTGCTCCCTCGGAGGTTCTGTCGTGTCCATCCGGTGGCCATTACACAATGGCATCTGCCAGGGAGCAATTATGTCCCTTCAAGTCTTAATGGAATGCCCTGTGCGTGCCTGCACCCTATATGAACACAGCGCAGGCTTCCAAGAGTGGTGCAGGATTGCTCCCAGCTGGTTTGTACGGCAGCTGAGGACAGTACTTCTCTGGGTCCTACCCGCACCTTCGGGACTATCTTTTTCTTTCTTCATCTGAGCCCTACGACTGAGCTGGAGAAGAAACTGCGCACACGTAGAACAACATTAAAATTCTGTACAATACAAAAAATCATATAATAACAACGAACTTAAAAACTGCACTAATGACAAAAACGGAAGATTGTAGGTCCTTCTATACACAGGTCCAGTTGTACACTACAGCTCGTTCTTTATTGGCCTCTAAGTTACCGCCTCACCAGTTTTTTTTTTTTTTTTTTTTTTTTTTTTTTTTTTTTTTTTTGTGTGTAGGAAACGGCGTCTGTCCAGTGTTCCATCACTGAAAGCTGACACCTTCCTGCCTTCTCCATACTTTGAATATGTGGGTGGACTAGGGAGGTGGTAGTAAATTATAGAGTTAGGGAATTCCATGCAGTGTTGCCGCTACTGTTACCAGTATCACCAAATCCGTCTAACAATTTACTTCTGTACAGTTTTGCGTTTTATTTATAGCCCCTCAGTAGGTGAACTTAACGTAGCATTTCTGGGGCAGCTTTCTCCTTGTTCAGTCAGTGTGTGCGGCATCAGCCATTCCTTTCAAACTCTCAGGGGAAAAAAGGTCAATTTTTGAAAATGTTACAAACTATCAGCTTTAATCTCTCAAAAAACAACAACAACAACAACACACACACACACACACACACACACACACACACACACACACACACACACACACACACACAAACAAACAAAGAAGTTTTGTCCATTGGTCAAGTTCAAACATTTGGCCAGTTCTACCGAGGACCACACTGTGTACGGATAGAAAAATCTTGCGTCACGGCTCTCAGGCAAGGAGCTGAGACTAAGGCTATGGCGTACCATTCGCGTCGAGAATACGCAAGGTGTGCCACGGGCACATATTCCCCAGCTTAACGTTCATCAATGCATATAATGAGAGAAGGTGAATAATAAGCAGTCAAGAACACATCTTTCTAATCCATCATGCAAGGCCATGAACATTTCCATTAGAGATGAAAGGAATAACTCAAAACTATTAACACGGGGAGCTGCACAATTCTACAACAACAAAAATGAAATGAAAATCTGAAAAATCGGGGAGATGCACAATTCTCAAAAAAAAAAAAAAAAGGAAAAGAAAAGAAAGAAAGAAAAAAATCACGAGAGAAACAAAAATTACACACGCACGCACGCACGCACGCACGCACGCACGCGCGCACACACACACACACACACACACACACACACACACACACACACACACACACACACACACACACATTCACACATTATCGTAGTAAACACTACTTCTCAGAGACCGCATTCGTTGAGCGGATGAAACTCGACTGCATGTCTGCGGTCTTCCCAACTGAACCCACAGCAAATTCAAGTCTGGGTAAGAATCGGTTTGGATCGAAAAAAAAACCCCACAGACAAACAGCTCTGACGGGAGTGAAACCAGGAGCATGCAAGCCACAAAGCTAACCACTTCGCCACAGGGTGGGTCTTTTTAAACGGAAAAGGCTGAACCAGAGACTATCAGTTGTTTAAACTTCGTGTTTGTTTTTGTTTTTATCTCTGTATATTTCACTTGTTTATACGAATACACTGATACATGAAAATCTTTGGCCCATTTGTCATCGAATTTGTGAGTTTATTCTTAATCATGCTCGTGCTCGAACACGTAATACGAAGTGTGTACGTCTATTTGTGAGTGAGTCGGTATATGAAAGAGAGAGAAGGGAGGGTGGGAGGGGGAGAGACAGACAGACAGACACAAAAATTATGTGTGTTTTGAGAGAGAGAGAGAGAGAGAGAGAGAGAGAGAGAGAGAGAGAGAGAGAGAGAGAGAGAGTAACAAATGGCAATGACTAAGATTTTATTGTCCATTCACCAGTTAAGCCCTTTAGACAAGGGGGCATGTTTGAACGTAACTCAATAAAATTAAATGCTCACCTCACCCTTCCCATTCCCTCCCGCCACCCCTCGCCCACAACTCGTTTTTCAACAGCCTCCTCCTTCCCTCCCCCCTCCCCCTGCCCCTGGTCCCCATCCCACCTCCAATGCCCGCTTTCGCTTCCTCACCTACACACATACAGGCACACGACGTCGGATCATCTTGACAAGCATTTCTATCATTAAAAATACCACTAGTTGTTTCTTTCAATTGCCTTTTTTTCTAATGTTCATTGCTTTTTATATGAATTTTGCTAGAAGAGAGAGAGAGAGAGAGAGAGAGAGAGAGAGAGAGTGCGTGTGCGCGCGCAGCACGCATGCGCGTGCATGTATGCGTGAGAGAGAGAGAGAGAGAGAGAGAGAGAGAGAGAGAGAGAGAGTGAGAGTACAAGTGTGTGTTAGAGCAACATTCAGACACAAAGAGAGAGAGCGTGTATATGCGCATGTGTGTGCCCTTGAGTGTGTGCGCGCGCGCGCTCGCGCGCACGCGCGCTTGTGTGTGTGTGGGGGGAGAGGGAGGGGGTGTCGGTGTGTGTGTGTGTGTGTGTGTGTGTGTGTGTGTCTGTTTGTGTGTCTTATTCTTGTGTGGTGTGTGTGTGTGTGTGTGTGTGTGTGTGTCTTTTTCTTGAGTGTGTGTGTGTGTGTGCGCGCGCGTGCGCGCAGGCGCGCGCGCACGTGCGCACATGCGTGCGTGAAAAAACACGTGAACCTGTGTGTATAGTTTATCTTTAACTCCGTGCGTGTGCCTGCGTGCATGCGCGCGCGCGCGCTCGCGCGCGCGCGCGTGTGTGTGTGTGTGTGTGTGTGTGTGTGTGTGTGTGTGTGTGTGTGTGTAATCAGATCCCCAAATCTCCATCTGATCAAGCAGATTCCATTCGTTTTTCTATATACAGCCACAAGCTTCCCTCACAACCCCCACAACGAATGTAAAACCTCAGATGCTCCTGTCATCCCGAACGCCCGTGCCAGCAGCTGGCGAATGACGTCATCATCACTGGAAAGTGATGTCAGCTGTGACCAGGACTACATGCTTAGCCAGGATGTAACACCAGCACTTCGTTGCCTACTGGAGTCTGGACACTGGACCATGTTTGCCAGCTGCAGTCAGTACATATGGAGGAATAACACGGTAATCATTTTTATGTATTCATTTATTTCTTATGTTTTGTTTATTCATTCGTTCATCTGTTCGTTCATTTATTTGCTTCAATACTACTAATGTACTGTTTTCCTAATGTACAATCTACTAGGCCTCACGTAAGACCATGTGATCATTGACTTTTTTTGCTGTCCCGTCTTCTATACCATCTCAGTGACATGTACACACGCCGGTCACTGCAACACCCCCGTCCACAGCACAGCCCCGGCATTGGCAAATCACAGGGACCGGTCAATGTCAACCCGTCAGGAGGCAACCCACCAGAGGAGACACTGCACTGCTGCCGAGTCACTTCAGTGGCATTCAGTGGCGCCTGTTCTGATCCAACATACGCAGGACACCACCCACAAAGACCCCTACTGATGACAATAACTGCTTAAGTCGCGGAGCCAGAGTCAGTGATCTCCCCCTCCAGTGAGCGCCACCAGGTCCCTCCAAGGACAGTCTCTATGAATTTGCCAGTACCGGCGACTCCGACAAAATCAAACCAAGGCAGAGGCGTGGAGAGGCAATTGACACCTAGGTCACCATGAGAGCAGGGCATGAAGGGCGACAAAACTGAAGACACGTTTTATGTTGATCAATAAGGATGGTAATGATGAAGATGATGCTATAGATTTCCATTCTGGTCTGAGACTGCACGATAGAGCTGTACTTGTGCTTATTTTCATAATATAACCCAGCGTAAACCAAGCCCGAGAGATACAGACACCTGCAGTGTTGGTCAGGAAATTTGAGCAACAGTCTCAGAGACGCATGCATTAAGTGGGTGAAACTCGATTGTGGTGGTCCCAGTCTTCCCCGTTGAGCCATTAGCAAACTCAGCTCTGAGTAGGAGCCGGTCAGGGCAGGAACAATCCTGAAATAAATGACTCTGATGGGAATCGAACCCACAACCTCCCAACCGGGATTCGCGACACTAACCACTACACCACGGCGGCTGGTAGGTCAATAAAACTTGACCCTTAACCTAAACCTTAACCCCCACCCCCCCCCCCCCCACCCCCACCGCACCCCCCAAAAAATGAAACGCTCACCCGAATGTGCGCGTGCATATGTATATGCGGCGCAGCTGTGTGCGTTTAACAGTCTGTAAGTGTGTCTGTGTGTATATGTGTCCTTATTACCAACTCAAAAAAAAAAAATCAAACTGATTCAGTGTCGAATGTCGTTTCCAATGGCACTTCAGTCACCACTCGTTTATAAGGAGTCAAGGTTTAACTTTTAACTATTCGATGCCTACAAGGTTCCTTAGTCCTAGTCGTGGGCAGTTGAAGTAGATGGAGTTTAAGAATTGAATATTTCACTCTTCAGACCGTGTGTATTCAGTCCACTGACTCTCGTCCCGTGGACACAGTCGTTTTTATATCACGAACTTTCGGCTACTGGGCAAGCTTCATCCGTCGGCCCAGCCTTGGCAATAATGGTCCACCAATGGTATCTAGCACAGAGATACAACTATGATATGAATTTGTTTGATGGCATGCACAGGTCTTGAGCGGAGGTACGTATCCCCTGCCCTGTACTCCTGCAGAGGGGGGTGTGTCTACGCGCAAAGGGAATCCCTACAGCAGAAAGCCGGTAGGTTGAATATGATATCGCTAATCATATGACGATCAGAGAGACGTATTTTTCCTGTCACTAAGATTATTCTCTACACTGCTGATTCTTGCTACCCGTCCACAGCCACCCTGGTTGGTCCCATCGCAGTCCTGCCATCAGCAGTTTAAAAAGCAGTCAGTGTCCAGCCGTCATGAGGCAACCGACCAAAGGAGACACTGCACTACTGCCAGGTCACTCCACTGGTGTTCATTGGTGACCATTCTGATCCGTCATACGCAGGACACCGCTTAGTAATCCCCCTAATAACGGCAGTACCTGTTCAGTGGCGAAACCAGCGTGAGTGAGAGCCTCCACGCTCGTCCAACGACAATCTCCACGAACATTTCGATAACGGCGACCTCAACACAAAATCACCGACGGCACAAATGCGGAGAGGAAATCGAAACTGTAGAGTAAGGCTCGAAGGGCTCTAGAATGTCAGCGAGGATGAAAAGACTGAACATTACGCTATGAAATTCCGTTTTGGTCTGAGACTTCAGGACAGTAATGTACTCTACTCTTACACTTACTATATAACTGACGTCAGTCAGGTTCGAGAGATACAGACACCTGCAGTGTTGGTCAGGAAATTTGAGCAACACTGTCAGAGACGCATTTTGTGATGAAACTCGACTGTGTGGTCCCGGCCTTCCTAGCTGAGCCTGTAGCACTCTCAACGCTGGGTAGCAGCCGGACAAACAGAAGAATGCCACAATCGAACCCACGGCCTCGCATCCGGAAATCCACGACACTGACCTCTGCGTTACGGTGTTTTTTTTTTCACACACGCACACGCGCGCGCTCGCGCGAACGCACGCACACACACACACACACACACACACACACGCGCGCGCGCGCGCGCGCGCGCGCGCGCACACACACACACACACACACACACACACACACACACACTATAGATAGATAACATGACAAAACAAGCAAACTTCACTTAAATTAAACAACCAGCCAATCTGATGTCTTTTATTCACTCTGCAGAATTGCTGTTTTTTTTGTTTCTTTCGTTACATATACCAATACAGCATACTACTTTGCAGAATGCATTAGTCAGTAACTTAAATATTAATTCATTGTTGGTAGTTATTATGTGGATGGTCTTTCCGCCCATACTCCCACAAAACTACCGCTCTTGCGGTAAGACAATTTGTATTACAGGGAATCGTCGAGTTATGCCGAAGCGAGAGTTCCTTTTTATATATATCATGTAAACTGATTTAGATATAAACAGTTTATGTTCAAACTGTGCAAAAGTCGAAATATTTAGATTTCATGTGTTAAGGTATGTCTGTTGTTTTGTGATCTGGAAGTAGGTATAACCGGACAAACGCTCCGGAGGTGTGTGCACTTAATCACCGTTTTGGCATTACCACGAGTTGGCTGTAAACACACACGTGCGAAAATATTACATTCTTTTTCTTCATTGAATGAATCATTTGTAATTTGAAAACGATGGACACTGTAAATCTGATCGAATGCTTCAGAGAAGAAACTCCCTCAGACAAATGCTTTGGCCCTGAACTCCTGTCACTCTAACGGGGCAGGGCCGCGTCCAGGTCATGACTCCCAGGTGCCCTTTTACAGCCGACTTTTTTTTTTTTTTGACGCTGCCGGGATTCGAACCCGCAACTTTTTGGATGGGTGGGCGCCTTAAGGCGTGCTTTATTAGATGGATGTCTTACCCCACCGCTAACGAGACACCTGTTCTAAGTTGGGAAATTTAAGCCTTGTGATGGTCACTTTTGTTCATCCTCGACCAGATCCAGCCGGAACTCTTTTCGGCCGTCTCTGCCATTGCCTTCAGAGTTCTCGTCCTCTTCTCACCTGACATCCCGAGCCGTTTCATGAGGTCATAGGCTGATGAGCCTACCAACCCCCTCGCTCCAACTTCTATGGCGAGGATCCGGGCCTGGAAGCCAGATTCCCTCAAACCGCTCGCTACACTGGCACACTTCTCAGTCTTATACAGGTGCCCTTGCTCCTTTCTGCTTTCGAATGGCACAATGAGTTCGATCAGAATCATTTTTTGGATGAACCTGAGTGGAGAACAATATGCGGTTTCATGCCACTCTTCCTGATAATTGCCGGTGGTTCTCCCATTCTGGAGAGTCTACGTGCATCTGCTCCATCCAGTAAACTCAGCTTCCATGCTCTTAATATCACAACTGTTACAGACCATGATTTTTTCCTGCCGTGTAGAACTTTGTTGCTGGAGCTACTGGTGGCGTAGATCTTCCTCCAGCAGTAGTAATTGCATGTGCGATCTCTTGGAGCACTTGGTTGTGCATCCCTTGGTTGTCGCTGCTTTGCATGAACTCAGGACATGTTCCATTGTTTGTTTGCCGTGACACAGTGAGCATGTGGGGCCGTCTCATATCCTCCCATTTGACCAGGTCCGAATTCAAGGGTAGGTTGTCACGTACAGAGCTGAAGATGAAGCCGACTCCGAGAGGTGTCATGTGCCCTATATCATTCGAGGTGAGACTTCTTTGCAGTGCGTTTTCCCACGTAGTCCGCTGTCCTTGTTGGCCTTGCTGGACTGCTTTCTGGATTCACTTGGCGTCCTCTTCTTTCTTCAGCTCATCTATTACCATGACTCTCTTTACTTTCCCGCTTGCTTTTGACCACCATTTCCTTTCTGTTGATTCCATCCCCTGTCTGTTGGTCTGTGTGTGGCTTGCTATTTTCTTGATCTTGAGGTTTTCCTTTGCCACGTCTACTGCCTCCCGCACCTTCTTCTATCTCTCTCTCTCTCTCTCTCTCTCTCTCTCTCTCTCTATATATATATATATATATATATATATATATATATATATATATAGAGAGAGAGAGAGAGAGAGAGAGTACTCGTAAGCTTTACGTCAGCTGAATTTCATGCCACGGGGTTTCCTATGAACTTTTACATCAATTTTTTTTTTTTGAATGAAGAAAAAAAAACATTGCAGAAAAATGCATCTGTCTTTAACTTACCAAGCAAAAAAATCATGAAAATGAAAGAGGGTCGATAAAAGTCCTTTTTTTCCCCCTCTTATTCTGTGGGGGTGGGGGGGAAAGGGGGACGGGGGCAGGATGTTGCTTCGGATGCTAAGAGGTAATGCAGTAAAGATAATGTAAAATTATCTATAGTTATGGATCTGTGCTGCACATACTTTAATTTTGCTGCAGTATTGACTTGCGTTCGAAATGCAGCTGGTTTCTCCATTTTTTTGTTGTGTATTTCCTTATTCATTTATTTACTATTTATCTATTTAGTTAGTTACTTAGTTAAGTACTTAGTTACGTGTTTCTTTGTTTATTTGTGTTTTACTTGTTTACTTATTAACTTACCTCTGCATTCATTCGTTCATTTATTTGTGCATTTATTCCTCCTTACCATCTGGTTTAGATTAGCTAGTGTTCTCTTGTCTTATTAACTTGTCTGTAAGGTTAACAGTTACGTTCGTATATGAATATCAAAATCCCTTGTCCTCCTTGTAACATGAAAGTGACAGATGTGTTTTGTAAATTGACCGGGACACAGAAACAACGTTCGCAGATGAATATCAAAATCACCTTATCCTCCTTACAACTTAAAAGCGACTAAGATATGTTTGTAAATAGACCGGAACAGAGAAACTTGACTATTAGTGTATTTCATATCAAGTGCATTGATGCTTACCCCCAAAATGTTCTCATTGTGGCTCTCAGGTTTGCAGTAAACCTCAAAACCAGCGCCGGAGACGTGGTTCTGCACGTTGGTCCCAGGCTACGGTTGGATGCTTACAATAACACGACAGTTCTGAATTACCGACAAAACGGAGACTGGGGACCTTCTCCAGTCGAACTTCGAGACCCTTCTCCTCCCTTCCCTTTCGCATTAGGAGCTCCGTTTGAGATGGTCGTCACCGCATTTTCTTCCAATCATTTCACAGTGAGTGCTGTTGACATTTTTCTTTTTGTGAGGAAGGGCTCTGTAGATAAGATCTTGGTTTCTTGGGGGCTGAAACTGTGCCTGGCCTGTGGCTTGTAGATGTTCATGTATGGCAGAAGTAGATCGGTTTTGGTGTTCCTGTAGACGGGTGGTGAGTGGTCTTGCTGTCTCGCCAATGTAGGTATGGGTACAGTCTTGACACCCTACCTGGTACACTACACCACACTGCTTGAGGGGGTCCGTTTTGTCTTGTGTGTGGCTGGGTTTCCTATAGACGGTGGTCTCCACCCTGTCGTCATGGGTTCGGGTGATGAGTGTGTCCAGGAACGGGATCTTCCCTTCTGCTTCAGTTTCCGAAGTCAGTTGGATACTGTCGTCGATAGAATTCAGGTGAGTGGTGAAGCTGTCAACCTCCGTCTCCTGTATGCGGGTCATGGTGTCATCCACATAGCGATACCACATGCTGGGGAGGTTGTCCCATTTGACTGACGGCTGTTCCATTTGATTTGTTTGAATATATGAATCGATTCTCATGAAAGGCAAGCGTTTGTTTTATTAGCCTTTAACCGTCTTATTTACACCCTGTCATTAACTCACCCACTCCCTCTCCTGCACTCCAGCGAATGATAATTTTATTATTCGGTGGTTCGTATTCTTGTGTTTAGACATAGCATTTGAGTGCGAAGTATATCTACAATATAGTGGTCCTCAGTATCAATGCGTTTTACTTTACAAATTTTAATGTGTATCCCCCACCACCCACCCACCCACCCACCCACCCCTACCCCATCCTTTTTCGGGGCAGCAGGTGGAAGGAAGGTGTGTGTGTGTGTGCGTGTGTGTGTGAGGGGCACATTTCCAGATGACTGTCTTTAAGCAGTTGAGCTCCCTTTGCATCCGTCCTTCCATCCCCCTCCCACTGTCTCCATACATCCTCTCATGAAGTGCCATTGTGTCCTCATGGATCACCGTCTGAATAACGGTGGTGATGACTTCCTTGCAGGTACAAGTGAACGGGGCGGACTATGGTGACTTCACAGCACCGAGGCCAGTCAGCGACATCACTGAGGTGCGGATCAAGAACGACGTACAGATCCAGTTCCTCAATCTGTGGTGTTAGACATCAGCAGTCAATGAAAGGTCAGACTGAGGGAGAGCTGCAAGAGCTGTGGAAATTCCCCCCTCCCCCTCTCCCTCTTCCCCCAACTCGCTTCCCTTCCTACACTAACACCCTTTCTATGGCTCCATTACGACAGATAAAGTCCGAACATGTCCTTCAAATTTTTTTTGTTTGTTTGTTTTTCGCAGCCATACTGTTTACGAATGACTGCACTCCTTTTATATTTTCTATGAATAGTGCGACGTCCCGGACATCATTTCTGTGTGACTATAATAGCGCTCCCCCCCCCCCCCCCCCCCCCCCCCCCCCCCCCCCCCTTCTCCCAATGCTCTTTTTGTGATACCTACGCCCATCTCCCTCACAATCATCAGAGTGTTTTTGTTTGGTTAGCTGCTTTCCCTTTCCTGGGGGAAGGGGGAGGGGAGGGGGAGGGGGGTACTGGAGGCATGGTAGATTGACAAGATATTCTCCCTTCACCGTCGCCTCTAATCCTATTCCTTCCCATCCCATTTCCATCTTATGCCTCCTCTTTTTGCCTTCATTCCAAACGAACTTATCAGACTCTGGTCTACTTGAGAGACAATAGTAACCCCATCAGTAAGCCCATTGCCTTAAACTAAATGATCATTTATGTACAGAAAGATCATGCCCAACCATATATGAATAAACTCTTAGCTGGTATACTGACGTGAGGTTCACTCTCAGATTAGATCCAGGTACCCAAATTATTGAGCGACGTTACGTCTGAAAGTCTCTTGACCAAACTATTAACAAATACCGCATGATGTTTTCTAAATTAAAATACCTAGGTCTAAAATATCTTGATGTTTTGAATGTAAAATGGGAAAATGATCGAATAGAACTGACACATACTGAAATCCGCTGTTCTTACAATAGACCGTCAAAACAGGGTTGCGGGGCATTGTTTTAGAAATAGTTATTTGAACACACAACTCTATGGACCAGCTGAATTAGACAAAATGTTAATGATTTTAAACAACTAGAAATCATTTTTACTTTTACCACACGACGACGTAGGAAGAAGCCCACAGAGGAACTGGACAGCAGAACATTGGGAAGACTCTCTCTGCCCTCCCGGTTATCTGAATGACCAATATTGATAATGATGAGGATGGACATGGTACAGAAGTCAGCGACATGAAGAGACAGTCCGGAGGCTCCCCAAGACTTATCAGTCGCATTCCAGTCTTATCACCATGGGAATGTCTGGGTTCCCTTCGACATGGCTCTTTGATGGGTGTGTCACTGGGTTAGAGGAGAAGACAGGAACCTCACCGTTGAACTTCAGTTACTTCACAGAAACAGTGCAGAAAGCACAGCGCGATTTTCATGGTCAGCAGTCTCTCTTAGATCTGGTTGACGCGGGACAAATTCTGAAAGTAACGTTCAATGAATGTCGTTAATGCATTTTAAAGTCTCAAATCAGGAAGACCCACATGTGCACGATCTCTTTCACACACACACACACACACGCACACACACACACCGCGCTCACACACACACACAGTGGCACGCAATCACGTGCGCGCGCGCGCACACACACGCGCGCGCGCGCAGGTACGCACGCACGCACAAACACACACACATTTCTCCTTTTGTTCAGTCAAGGCAAGTGATCTGACTAAGCAACCCACCTCTCTGTTCCTTTATTTCCAGATGCTTCCTTCTTTTTGCATAAGCACTGTTTATATACCCCCACAATTCTTTTACCTGTTCTCCGCCGGCTTATGAACGCATTGCACTGTTAATGTTTTCATTTAAACAAAATTATTCTGATTAAAATTTTGAATTTACGTCGACGTTATGCTCTGAGCATGTGCATGTGTGGAAGCATGTGGGTGACAGCGGCACGTACAACACAACTTCAAACACTCCAGAAACTATCACAGTCACTGCTGACAGAAACTGCTGGACAGGAGCAGACTGTTGAGGAGTGTTCTGAACCATGGGGTGAAAAGTGATGTGAACCACACAGACAGAAGTGATGTGAACCACACTGACAGAAGAGATGTGAACCACACAGACAGAAGAGATGTGAAGCACACTGACAGAAGTAATGTGAACCACACTGACAGAAGAGATGTGAAGCACACTGACAGAAGAGATGTGAAGCACACTGACAGAAGTGATGGGAACCACACTGACAGAAGAGATGTGAACCACACAGACAGAAGAGATGTGAAGCACACTGACAGAAGTAATGTGAACCACACTGACAGAAGAGATGTGAAGCACACTGACAGAAGAGATGTGAAGCACACTGACAGAAGTGATGGGAACCACACTGACAGAAGAGATGTGAAGCACACTGACAGAAGTGATGGGAACCACACTGACGGAAGTATTCTGAACCTCCCTGACAGAAGTGATGGGAACCACACTGACAGAAGAGATGTGAAGCACACTGACAGAAGTGATGGGAACCACACTGACAGAAGTGATGTGAAGCACACTGACAGAAGTAATGTGAAGCACACTGACAGAGGTGATGTGAACCACACTGACAGGAGTGATGTGAAGCACACTGACAGAAGTGATGTGAACCACACTGACGCAAATATTCTGAACCACACTGACTGAAGTGATGTGAACCACACTGACGCAAATATTCTGAACCACACTGACAGGAGTGATGTAAACCACACTGACGGAAGTATTCTGAACCTCACTGACAGAAGAGATGTGAACCACACTGACGGAAGTATTTTGAACCTCACTGACAGAAGATATGTGTATTTGCATATAATATGTGCTTATGTGTGTGTGTATATATTTGCTTGTGAGTGTAAGCCTTTGAGTGTGCTTGTGTATGTGCATGTGTATGAGGTTTTTCAAATGATTACAATGTGTGCGTGTGTGTGAGTGAGTGAGTGAGTGAGTGAGTGAGTGTGTGTGTGTGTGTGTGTGTGTGTGTGTGTGTGTGTGTGTGTGTGTGTGTGTGTGTGTGTGTGTGTGTGTGTGTGTGTGTGTGTGTGTGTGTGTGTGTGTGTGTGTGTGTGTGTGTGTGTGTGTGTGCATGTGTGTGTGTGTTGGAGGGTGGGGTTGTTGGACTGTACATGTAAATTCTGTAAGTGGCCACTTGATTGTGATGATCCTTGTATCATGCATGTTGTCTTGTGATACTGTTTATTATGCACCTATCTTAATTTCTCATCTTTTGAGATAATAAAGTATTCATATCATGTCATATCACGATGAATTATACTGCAGCAAGAAAAAAAAAGAAAGAAAGATCCAAGTAGATGGATAAGGACGAGAGTGCCTTGGGCCAGGAAGGGAACTAAAAGCCAACAAAGATTTAACCAGAAATGAAAAATGATATCAGAACAATGTGTAATAGAGCTGAAGTGAAGAGAAAGCAATGTAGAATTCCAGTCTGGCATGAAAAGTTGCGCATTGGAATGGTTTTTCGTTTTCTTTTTTTTTTCTTCTTTTTTTTTTTTTTTTTTTTTTTGGGGGGGGTGGTACATTTTTATTTTCCTTTGTTGTTATTATACAGACAAAAACATGCAGCAACATGAAGAATCAGAAATTAGGTATAAAGCAAGCCCAAAATATGTGCATAGATAAATAAGTAAATAAAAACAAACAGAAAAGAGGGTATAACCTCATGGAACGGGTTTTGCACTGGGTGTTACCATCAGTAAACCAGGCTCATTGGCTCATAACATGTAAGAATACGGAATCAACTCTTCCATCAGACAGTGAGTAGCAAAGCTGTTTGTCTCGTGGTTGCAGTGATTCACACTGTTTTAGAGTTGTAGGGAATATTTGATTAGACAGGTTTTCGTATACTTTTGTCTCGATTTTAGTACAAACACCAAAGCATTTTGATTCAATATTACGAAAGATATCAAGCAGTTGTTTTGATTTTCAAACGTCATCTTGAGTTTCACACACACACACACACACACACACACACACACACACACACACACAACGTACACATACATCATACTTACACAAAGAATGAAACCAGACACATACATATGCAATTACAGAATATCCATACACATCTGCCTACACACACATACACACACACATTGGAGTCACAGTTTTTAAGCGTACCAGACCACTATAGCAGGAATGTCTCACTGTGTTGGTTAGGTCAGTCATGCTGAACGCGACTGCAAGGCAGATTACCTCCCTTGACGAATACCGGGCATTGTCTATTTTAAATTTGGACCTGGTTCTGATTTTAAGCACATGTTTTATGCATATGTACATCTGAGAGAGAGACAGACACAGAGAGAGAGAGAGTGAGAGAGAGAGAGAGAGTTTCAAAATGGGAATGGGAGACACGTTAAAAAAAAAACTAAAAAAAGACACACGTAACTAAGAAAGATGAAATACACAAGATACTGGAGCACATAGATGAGTTAGTAGTAGCTTCATCGATGATGCCTTTCAAACCAAAGAAATCACCAGGCTCCTCCATAAGGGAAGTGAAAGTAGCTGCAACAGGTAGGTTTACTGTTGCCACGCAGGCCATTCCAACAGTGACAGAAGAACCAGTGAAGAGTCTTGGAAGATGGTATGCTGACTCGTTGAATGCCACCTAAAGGGAGAAAAAAGAAACCCAGCAAGTGGCAGAGGAAAGACTGCAAATGACAAACCAGTGTGGCCTCCCTAGCAATTATAAGGTCTGGTGTCTGCAGTTGATGCTGATCCTGAAGCTCCTCAGGTGTATACCAATGCGCAATATCAGCAATAGCACAGTGGAATCGGTGGTGGCAAGAATTAACAAACACACAAGGAAAAGGCTCGGTGTGTCCCACTTGCTGTCACCAACATTGTGCTCTACTGCCACCAGGAAAAGCCGAATCTGCCTCTGCAGTCCATCCTGGTGGACTGCAAAGTGGGAAGAGCAAGGCTGCTAACCACGCTTGAGGACTCGACAGAAACAGTTTGCAAGATCAGTCCAGCCCGAATTGAAGACAGGCAGACATTGGACAGTTCTGGGAGGCAGTGAACATGGTAACGGAAAACCTCAAGATCAGGGAAATAACAGGACACACACAAAGCAAACGACTGGGGTCGGATCAACAGAAATGAAGTGATAGTCCATGATAAAAGCAACAGCAAAGAGAGATATGGTAATACAGCAGTTGAAGTAAGAACAGGATGTCGCAAGAATCCGCAAGGCAGTCAAACAAGGCTCACAGGCAATGGATTAGGTGGGAAAACGCTCCCTGAAGATGTCTCAGCTGGAATGAAATATGGCACATGGCACCTCTTGGGATCAGCTTCATCTTCAGATCTCTATATGGCCTCCTGCCCTCTAATTCAAACATAGAGAAAATCAGATGACTCTTCATGTCCGCTCTGTCTGGGCAAACAAACAGTGGAACATGTCCTGAGTTCATCAAAGTAGCGCTGTTGCAGGAAATTTACATACAGAGACACATTCAGTACTCAAAGAGATTGCATGTGCGGTTCGCACAGCCAGAAAAAAATGCTACACCACCAAAAGCTCCAGCAGCGAGTGTGGTGGGGGCATTACTGCTGACCTGTTTCAGACTAATGGTTGCTTCAAGGGAATACATGCAGTAAAGTCTCTAAACCAACTTGATAATTTTCTAACAAGAGAAAAAAGGAAAAAAAAAAAGGTAGAAATGTATATGTATTTAGAAAGGTGTATCTCAAAATACACTGAATGCTACTTGTACATTCATACATAAGAAATGAGTGAACTGGTAGGGAGGGGAGGGGGGGGGGGGCATTTCTGAAAAGAAAAATTATGAACATGCTCAGCATTAGCAACTAGTCAAATTCTAGCTACAAAAAAGGAAATGATAAAGAATTAAACTGTTGTCCCAAGAGAGGGAGAGGGAGAGAGAGAGAGAGAGAGAGAGAGAGAGAGAGAGAGAGAGAGAGAGCGAGGGTTGTTGAAAATAAAAAGAAAAAAAATGTGTTCTTTGTTTACAATCAAACCACAAATTGTTTCCAATTAAACCACACAATGAGACTTAAATTAAAAAAAAAACAACACATCCAATAAAAGTCCAAACATGACCTTTCTGAAACTGGCAAAAAGACATAAATATGTATCATTTTTCACAGTAAAATCACAGCCAGTCATTACCATCCATCGTGTCATTTAAAATTCATGAACATGAGAGATACTGTGAAGGCTTCATAATCACATATCACAGAACTATGTCAAAATAATAAATAACATTTTGAAATAAGCAATTGTGGTCCACACATTTCTCTAAAAACTGTGAAAAAAAATCGCCCATTTCTACATCACATGTTTATGACAAGATCACAACTTGCTAATGATTTGAACTAGATAAAACAAAAATATTTACAAAATATACTTGATATGTTTCTTTATAAATCAGCCAGAAATTATACATTGAAATTTCAGTCAGGGGATGGGGGTTGTCGGTATAACTATAGAATAACAAATACAAGCTAGTATGCATGCATGTTTCTGTGGCCAAGCATCCGTGTGGGAATTAATGTGAATTTGCATGCAAACAGAATTGTACATGTGTGTGTGTGTGTGTGTGTGTGTGTGTGTGTGTGTGTGTGTTGTGTGTGTGTGTGTGTGTGTGTGTGTGTCTGTGTCTGTGTCTGTGTGTGTGGTGTGTGTGTGTGTCCATGAAAGTACACCTGTACTGTGGCATCAAGGGAGAAGTCGTATCTTCACCAGAGCACAAGTGTGTTACTTCACACAATGATCAGAGCAGCTATATTTCTGTCAAAGCTCTGAGCAGCACACAAATCATTACATAACAAAAAAAAATTTGTCTGTGTTCACAATTTAAATGTGTGACAGAAGAGCCATCCCTCCCTCCCTTCACACATCAGCCTGTACCAACAGACCACTGAACACTGTCCACCATCCATCATTGTATGTGTATTCCTCATCTCCATAGGTTCTAAGCCACGCCCTCTGTCCAGCGGTCATCTTCACGACAGTGTGCCCTGTTGACCATCTGTACTCACAAGACCAAACATATCCTTTCATCACATCATCTACAACAATGGCCAGTCTGGATTTTTTCTCTGTACTAGCTTTGTTAGGACTGGAGTTGGCCAGGAAGCAGTACGTCCCTGCCGCTGGAGCAGTGAACAGACCTGTCTTTCCATCATAACCACCCCCCACGTTGCACATAATATGGTCACAGATCAGGGTCTGCACCTTGTTGGTGGTCACTTCCTTGAGCAGCAATGCATGGGAATGCCACTTGAGTGCTGGCCTTCACTGGAAGCAAGATGACAGATAAAGGAATGAATACATAGAATAAAGTTGGTTACACTCACTCCTATGTACAATGTACACACACACACACACACACACACACACACACACACACACACACACACACACACATTCAACATAAATAAGGCTTACGATCAACTGTGGCATTTACAGCTATTGAACAAACTTAAAAACATTGGGCTTGACAGGAAATATATATACAACTATGTCAGATGTTTTCTAAAGGATAGGGTAATAAGAACAAGGGTAGGAAAAACATATTCCACAAGTGGAACACTTTCAATGGGGAATCCCTCAAGGGTCAGTATTAGCACCACTTCTCTTCTCGTTATTAATGCATGATCTGCCAAACACAAATTATCCAAAAAAGTTGTTCTTGTCCAGTATGCAGATGATATATGCATGTGGATGGATGTAATGTTAAAAAAGAAAACTTCACAGTGAGATATAAAATTCGTCAAAAAGATCTATCAAGGAGAACTAAACAAGATGATGGATTATATGAAACCAAATGGATTAAGTCTGTCAACCGAAAAAAAAAACAAATATGATTCTTTTTAACAGTGGATCTAACCCAGAAAGTATGCCTATTTTCACATTGGATGATACTCCTCTTAAGTACGTTACAGAGATCAAATTTCTAAGAGTTTATTTTACATCTAAATTAATATGGAACTTTCATATCGAATATTTATTAACAAAAGCAAGAAAAACATGAAACTTTCTGAAAATTATTTCTAAAGAAAAGTGGGGGCAAGATCCAGCTACATTGATTACTCTATGTAAATCTTTAATGAGATCAAAAATAACTTATGCCCAAGAAATATTCTTTAACGCGCCTAAACATCTATTACAAAAACTGCAAAGTATTGAATGTAAGGCACTGAAATTAGCCCTTGAACTTCCTGTGCACCCATCATCGTCACGCACATATTATGAAGCTCAGGTACTTCCTCTAGATGAGATTTAACGTGTTGTAAATTGGTCATTAAAAGTATAGCTAGAAAAAAACACACATTTAGTCAGAAATCAAAATAAGATCAGATTTTGATTTTCCGAAAAGAGCAAAGTCTATAACTTTTCAAATAACTATAGCAACTTATACATCAAAAATAATTTCAGATTCTGGGGTTTCTTAAGAAAAAGAAATTTTCTCTTCCAGACCACCTTTTTATCCTATTCCACCCTGGGAACTTAAAAAAAGCCCAATTCAAATTGATAACACCAACATCAAAAAAGATTAAAATATCAATATGCTAGCAAGTTATACTAAGTGTCATATTGACGAGAAATACTAACCAATTAAAAATATACACAGATGGTTCATGTATTGGTAAGCAAACAGGTTGTGCATTCTTAATCCCTGACTTGTGGGTGGGGAGAAATCTTTTTACATTGGATGTAACATATCCATATTTACAGCTGAATTAACAGCAATACTCATGGCTTTGAATTACCTTTTCAAATTTCCCCAAAACAATATTTCAAGTTCTGTTTTGTGTAGCTTCAAAATCAGTCCTTCAGACGATAAAAGATTTTCATCTGCATACTAGGCCTGAAATGATCATTGAGATAAGCTGTTTGATCCACATGCTTATTGAAGGAGGCACCAATTATCCTTTTGTTGGATTCCTTCACACTGTTCCTTTTATTACAACGATAAAGTAGATAGGGCAGCTAAGCATGGAGCAAAACATGTCTGTGGTTCTGAAGATCTTTAACTCCCTTATCGGTACATGAGCAGTGCAATTTAGTTAAAACATATATTTAGAAAGCTTTCAAAGATAGAATGATAGTACATGACAATCAAAATCAGTTTGATATTTTTTATATAAAAATCATTCAACATAATTTTAGTTTAAAACAAAAATATACTTTCATTGATGTATAGGTGGAAACTTGATGCTTTTAAAACAAAAAATATGTTAAAAACATTTATGTAAAAAGAAAATAACACGTGATCATATTGTTACATGTCAGGATATGAAAAAAATAATTCCAGTGTTGAGGCAAAATAGTGCGCAGGCCATCTTTAAGTCACCAGCTCTAACATATGAGTTTTTTTTTATTGCTGAGAGCGCACTCCATTGGGGAAGTATTATTGGTTCCTTTTTTGTGTGTGGGGCGGGGATGGGGATATGTGTGGGGAGGGAAGATGGAATAATGTACAAAGCTCAAAAGTGACAAGGACTGAGAAAGGTTAAGTTTCTGTGCCTTTATGGTTGTTAATTAGTTTTGTTAAAATTTAGCTTTTTTCCCTTTCAAACTATTTGAAGAATGTAAGTGTTTTGTAATTAGCATTATTATTCATATAAGCACTCATATAAGCACACACATATGCACACAAAACATACTCAAACACACCTGCATACACACACACGAGCACACGCACATACACACATACATGTGCGTGCACAAGCATAAGCACATACGCTCTTTCTTTCCCCTTCTCTCTCTTTCGGCACAATTTTTTTTTTCATCTAACATCACGATAAGCGGAAAGACATAAAATGAATCACACACACACACACACACACACACACACATTCTCTCTCTCTCTCTCTCACTCTCTCTTTCTCCATTGCATTGTAACCATATCATGAAAATGTGTGCAGTATGTTGATGTTATTAATGCATTGTTGTATAAATATGACCTTTACCAGTATATGTTGATATCCTAAATATAGGTATGTAACATCTCTCTCTCTCTCTCTCTCTCTCTCTCTCCCTCTCCCCTAATAGGCGAGTCACTTTCTATGTGCCTCTGTGTGTGTGTGTGTGTGCGCGCGCGCGTGCGTGCATGTGTGTGTGTGATCTTTTTTCCTTATTCTTCTGTATAGAAATCTCTCTCTCTCTCTCTCTCTCTCTCTCTCTCTCTCTCTTTCTCTCTCTCTCTCTCTCTGCTCCTTTAATAACTAATAGGAGGGTCAGTTTCTATGTGCTTCTGTATGTGCGTGTGTGTGTGTGTGTGTGTGTGTGTGTGTGTGTGTGTGTGTGTGTGTGTGTGTGTGTGTGTGCATGTGTGTGTGATTTGTTTTTCTTTCATTCTTTTCTTAGTAATCATTCATTTATTCCTGATTGTTGTTTCAATGTCCCTTTTTCTCTACGCTCATGTATTTGCCAATATTGAAGGAGGAAAAAGCTCATCCATGTTTTTATGTATATTTAAAGATAATTATGTTTGTTGTGTATGGTTTAGGAGCTAGTCATGCTTAATTAGCTGCTTGTCACTCTTAGTCCATCGGCGGGCAAGGGCCGTACGTTAAAAAGCATATATTTGTTAATCTGTTACCCTTGAAAATAAAGATCATCATCATCATCATCTCTCTCTCTCTAGGACATGAGCAACAGTTCATTGCAGAATTAAAGACTGGCTTATTTGTTCTTTTAAACAGAATTGGCACTCAGTTGTGGAAAGTAAAGAAAAATATCGCTGGTTTTTCTCATTCAAAAAAATGTGTTTCATTCTGAAGTTTCTCAATGTTATAACAGATGAATGGCACAGAATAATTGCACAAGATTCAGGTTGAGAACTTGAGGCTTTAATGCAAACAAAAGATGGTTTGAACGTGAAACATCCACAGAATCACCTTGTTCTGCATGCAGACACATTATTGACAAAGAACAACGCTTACCGTTCCACTGCACTGCTTGTAATGAAGTGCTGACAAATGTTCATTTTTCCAGTTAGATATAGTGAAAAGACAAGATGTTGCTGTCATGTTATCATCAGATGATGAATTTGTAATCGAATCAGCTAGAAAATTCATATAGAAAGCATTGAAAGTTAGACAGATGAAAGATAGTCATATTTAAGATAATACATTATAAGAGATATATGAATGAATATTATCATTCATCACATGTAGAAGAGATCAGTGGGATACAATATCATCATCTGACTGAGCGGATGGTGGAGTTAATCATATTATTTCCTTTTTTTTGTTTGTTTGTTTTTTTTTTCAACCTTACTGTATTACTCCTGTGTGTGAGGACATACCAAAATATATTACTCCTGTGTGTGAGGACATACTGAAATGTTACGATTTTATTTGTTTTTGTTAATCTTTGATTTGATACACACTGGGAATAAATGTGTACTGTTTGTTTGCAAGGAAAGGAGGAGGTTAATGTTATTGTTCTGTAATCCCCTCCCCTCTTGTCAAAAGACCTCTTTGGTAAGCACAATCAAATGTCAAAGTGTCTGTCTGTCTGTCTGTCTGTCTGTCTCACACACACACTAAAATTGACGAGAATGGACGAACGTAGACTACCCTACAAGGCCTATAGAATGCTTTTTGATTTGGATCTGCGTGAACTGGGCTTCAAATATTTGCTATAAACTATATATGTTTGGCTTTGGATATGTATGGCTGAATCAAGGCGTGGAAGGGATTAGCGAGTTTCTAAAAGCTTTCAGGGAAAGGTTAATTTGTTGCAGATGGCAAGACTGGAATTATCATATCAATAACAGTGACAGATTTAGTGTGTACAGAACCTTCTGCACTGTCCCTGATGTTAAAACGTATTTGTTAGTCAATTTAGACAGACATTTAACGTTTAATTTGGGTAAGATTTAGGCTTGGCATTTCCGAAATTGCAGTACATCATAATCGTTATAGAAAACACAGTGAAAACGACTTAATATGTCCACTTTGTCAAAAAGAGAAAGAAAATGAGATGCATTTTGTTTTATGCTGTCCTGCTCTACATGACTTAAGAGCACAATACATACCGTCGAAATACTATAACACTCCAAGTCAGTTTAAATTAGTATTGCTCATGACGTGCTCACTTGAGAAAACAGTTAGAAATTTTGTCAATCTATATTTATAAGGCTTTAAAACTACATTCTATTCTCATTTCTTAATATTACTGCTAAGTGTGTTATGGATGATGTCATTGTTTATGAATGCCAGATTGGACACATGTTTGTATCTATGCACCGCTATCATGAGGGGCAATGGCCTAATCATGATTAAATTTTCCGTATCGTATCTCTCTCTCTCTCACACACACACACACACACACACACACACACACACACACATTTACACACACACTCTGATGCTGATAAAATGACTGAACTACTAAAATTGATCAGAACTTTAAACCTAGCAATGAACGCTGCATTGGGACGGGTGGGTTTTTTTGTTTTGTTTTCTTGTTGTTGTTGTTTTGTGGGGGTGGTTGGCTGGGTTTTTATTGAAAGTTCCTTTATGTGTTGAACAAGTTTCTTGGGAGCAGATGTTCTCATGCTGAGTTAGTAATGACCATTACATGAGGAACTCACTCGTTATGCCCTCATTTACTGATCAGCAGAGACCTGTTAAAAGAACTGAAGCAGTTACTCAAAATTAAAAGCATGAAATACATGATTCACTTCTATAAACCATGGAAGTGCTTGATGAAAGGAATTCTAAATATCTCTTATTGTTACTTTCTTTAGTGATTGGCTGCTCTCTGATTTCAGTCTTATACTGACTTTTTGTTGATTTTTTTTTTTTTTTTTATATATATATATACAATGGCATGGTGTAGGCGTATCACAACAGGTACAAATCATAACACAATTAAGTTCAAAATTATTGGTAAATAAAAACCGAAGCAACAGCAAAAATCTGACTGAACAACTATCAAACTTTATACTACAGTGCAGAGTATTCACTGGGGCTAATAACAAAGCAAATCATGAATCCTTGAGTGTGTGTGTGTGTGTGTGTGTGTGTGTGTGTGTGTGTGAAATACAGTCATTACAAATGTGTGGAGAAAGAGAGACAGAGATTGACAGACAGAGAGAGAGAGAGACAGACTGAGAGAGAGAGACAGAGAGAGGGCAAGGTCACTCACTCACAAAATCGTGATTCCAGAGCACTCAGTGCCTTCCTCCAGTTTTGAGAGGAAACCTGTGCCGACTGCACGTTCTGTTGAAGGGAGGCAACCTGGCTTTTGGAAGCTGTCATGTCTGCTTTCAGCTTGGAGTGGTCTCCCTCTAAATCTGACAGACTCTTCTGGGCCTTGGTCACATCTACTTTCAGGTCACCACAGTCAGTCTTCAGCTGACTGACATCGCTCTTCATGCTGGCAGCAACACCTTTTAAAGCTGTGACATCTGTCTCAACCGTGCTGACCTTGGAAACAACAGCACTGGGGTCAGATTTTAGCTGATGGCTGTCAGTCTGTTGACAGGAAACATCAGTCTGCAGGGAGATCACATCTTTCTGGAGTTTGGCCAGGTCTGCACAAGCCTTGTCTTTTTCTGCCTTTAGCACGGCCAGGTCCTGGTGAACTATGGCATTTTTATCTTTCAGGCCTGCCAGCTCGGTCTGCAAGGCAGAGGTCAGTTTGGCATTGGTGTCTTTCAGCGTGGCCATTTCTTTCTGCAGAGCGCGTTGCTCTGAAGATAGATTGCTGTTGCGGTCGTTCAGCAGGGTCACATGCTGTGAAAGCTGCGAGTTGAAGGACTGCAGCAAGGTGACCCGACCCGCCAAGTCTTCAAGCTTCTGGTAAAGATCATTCAAGTTCCGGGAGCCTGCCCACGCTGAGGATACATTTCCTTCATCGTCATGGCAGCCAAGTGATCCTGAGGCTTCCTTGCTCTGGGCTAGCCCTGAAGACTGGCTGGGTTCCACAATTTTCCCCATGAACAAGTGCAGGATGTTGATCATCTCTGATGCATTTTCTTCCATGTGGTGTCTGACCATTGGAGAGCTCTCGATGTCCCCCTTCAAGATTGTCTGAAGATCCCCCTGCAAGAACAGCGCAGCCCTGCGCTGGGATGCCAATGCAGGGGCAGGTTGGGAAGATGACAGTTGTCGCTGAAGTGTGTCCCGTGCGTGCCATGCTTCTGCCATGTGGGAGTAAATTCGCTCTACAGGCCATCAAAGACTTCTCTCAGACTGACAAAACAGGCATCACGAGCATCAGCACTATGGCGCAAAACAGTTCCATAGCGCACATTGATACTGTAATCCATGGCTTGTCTCTCCTGATTCAGCTTACGCTCTTCTTGCTCCAGTTTCTCTAAGGCATCTTCAACCATTTTAAGCTGCTCTTTGACCTGACGGCTTGTTGCTTTCTGAGCTGAGCTGGTTGTGTCTGAAGGGTCCTGAAGCGCTGTGACCTGACCTCCCTGGCAAAATTTGTCATGGGCACGTCGACACTGAGAGCAGAAGCTGTTCTGGCACTTGCCGCACTGGAATTCAGCTGACTGGTCTCCGTCACACAGGCTGCAGGGTTCTTGTTGGGGATCTTCTTTGCTGTAGGTGTCAAGGTAAAAGTTGGTCTGCACACACACACACACACACACACACACACACACACACACACTGAATGACTGAAACCAATCTATTGTCAGATTAACTCATGTGTACTGAATCTCACGCACACACGCACGCATGCATGCGCACACACACCCATGCGCACACACACACACACACACACACACACACACACAGAGTAACAACAACAATCACAACAACAATATTAATAATAAAAATGAATTATTAAGAATGTAGATTTTACCTTCAGAACCACTCGTTATAGACAGACATTCATATAAAGAATGCAAAGATTCACTCTCTCTCTCAAAAACACACACATACATACACACACACACACACACACACACGCACGCACGCACGCACGCACGCACACACACACACACACACTCACACCTGTGTTGTCAGTTTCAACATATTAGGAATTCTGCATTTTGTAACACATATGATTCCAATCCCATCATACAAGAACAAAAAAAGATGTAAAGGGTTTTTTTTCACACTAAATATTGGGGCAGTGCAGGTGAAGATGCCTGGCCATGACCAAGTATTGTTATAACTGAAATTGGAGGCCTGTAACACTTTAAGAGTTTGTTCACTGCCAGTATTTTTACTGAATACCACCTTAATCTTCCTCATGTATTTTTTCAGTTGATGCATTGTGCTGAAAGTGATCAAATCAAGATGTGGAGCCACAGTCTTTTGTCATAGTTAAAGTATTCTTTCCACAAATGGAATCGGATTCACAAATTATACACCTCTATCTTTCTTGCACTCTACTGAGAACATCACTGAAAATCTCTGCTGATTTTGCATCATAACATGTTGGTTTCTTCACCAGTTTTATTGATGGATGATCACAACTGAATGAAACTCTGACAAAATGAATTCTTCACCTACTGCATAATTTGGATTTAATGTCAAGCTCTCAGCTGAGTACCACCTTAACAATTATAACCAACTATGTGCATGATGTCATGAAACTTCACTCCTACTCACGTGTGTGTGTGTGTGTGTGTGTGTGTGTGTGTGTGTGTGTGTGTGTGTGTGTGTGTGTGATATTTCATGTCCAGACTTCTGAGGCTCACCATTGGTTAAAATTTTATCTGTATACCACCATTTTCAAATCCACAATTAAAAAAGTCACATTTCTATTTTGAGGATAATGTCTACAATGTCTGCACACAACACCAGTGTGCAGTCTGCATGTTTGACTTTGTTGATGTCTTCTGGTGTGATCTCCATCCCACCAGTAAACACCCAATGGCCTACACTTCTACACAGACTGGAATGTAATTTAGGGTGCGTGCCAGTAGCTTTTGTTTGTCTCTTTGCTTTGTTTTATGCAGGAAATGGAGGGGGGTGAACTCTGCACAGACGCTGTCTTTGACAAGGAATTCTTCTCTACCATAACTGTCTCTGGGATTTAGGGTGCCTGCAGCAGCTCTCTTCTTTGTTTGTTTGTTTGTTTTTGATTATGCAGGAGACAGAGAGGGATAAACTCTGTACAGATGTAATTCTGAAGAGGAATTCTTCTCTACCCTGACAGTCTCTGAAGGGGACTGAAGCCAGGACACTCAGATCAACACTTTATCATAGGGCAACAACTACGCCCCGGATAGGTATGTCTGAAAATCGTGATCACACCAGCTGCGGGTTTTTTTTTCTCTTCATTACAATCAAGTCATAGTGAACACTTATGATAATGCAAAAGCACTACAGGAATTTCTTGAGCCAGCCAAGCTTTTGAATCCCTCTGACATGTCTGGTCAACTGAAGCCTTCAACAATCAAGATCTATCCATTCAAAAGCAACATTCGCCACACACTTGTAGGGATCTGGATCTCAGGAGATCGTTGAAAAAATCTGCCACAAAACTTGAAATGCTCATGAACTGTTAACAAAGCACAATCTTAATAGAGTCCTGGACAAACACCTTCAGCATTAATTTTGGACAAGAACTTCCAGAACAGTCATCACTGCTGGCATTTACCATAGACATTGTCACATGATGCTCTTCAAGAAGTTGTTGACTGGGTTCCAGATGGTAAAAAGAGCAAAGAGAAAACAGAAATAAAACAAAACAAAATGATGTGGAGTACAACAGTTTGAAAAGTATTCAAAAGTATTTTATACATATGCACACACACTCATGTACACTCACCACACACGCATACATTGATAATAATGACATAACCAATGTTAGGTAGGTACTCAAGGTCTGACCAGCACATCTGGGCTAATGCATAGGTAAAACATCTGCTAAGTCGTAGCCATGAGACCCTCTTCTTAAATTCTCTCATTTCTATTATTAATTCATTTATCCATCAGCTTTAAATCATATGCAGTGTGGTCTCGAAACCTGGCGGTTAGGTGTAGCGAATATGACAAGTCCGCATGCAGTGACGCCTCTTGATGAAACTGTAACTGAAACTTACCATCCAAGAATAACAAAAGTAAAACTATGCCTAGGTATAATACACATGTCATGCTTTAAGTAAAGGCTGGAAAAAATATTCATGTAAATATACAAACGGAGGATTATACTTGTCTGCTTACCTAACTTGACAATTACTTAAATGAGCTTAACATCAAATGAATGTGCAAATCTGAATATTTTATTTCATAGTAATATTCATCATCTACATGAAATATGTGAGCAGTTATGAACATGAATGGAAAAAAAACACGCGTGGGGGGGGGGGGGGGGGGGGATGTTTGAAAACATAAGGCATTTACAGCGAAGAGTTGGACAATATATAGAATAATGCATTTACAGCAACGGACAATATACTCTCAGTAAAAGGCAGGTTAACTGATCTCACAGAAGACCAGAACAGCTCACTTGGGGCTGTCTGGGGCCAGAGTAGCTCAGTTGGTAGAGCGTTAGAGTTGTGACCCTGCTGATGCTGGGACTGCTGGTTTAATTTTCTGCAGAGCTATCTGGCTGTGGGGGGATTTTTCCCTCAAAGTTAACATTGGCTCTGACATACCACAAACCTCTTTGAATCAGGATATAGACCACTCTACTTTGTGCGAACCATGCATTACATTTTAAATCGCATCACTGTCCTTTGGAAGAGTGACTGAACCCCACAGGCTGATGGTATGGATGGCACATACACACAGATAGCATGCATCCTGTATGATTATCATTGTCTACATCAAGACCAATGAGCGCAAGGCAGGATGACATCCCAAACTGGAAGAAAAAGAAGAAGAAGAAGAAACTGAATAGCCCCATGGTTTAACTTGGCATCAAGCTGGCATGAATAAAGAGTGCTTTCGCTTCCTCACTCTCCAGATTTAAGGCCAGTTCATTCACTAGCCAGCAAACAAATTGTGTCTGGCTAGTCAGATGTTTAGTGGTTCTTGTTAACACATTTTGTACATTAAAACCTCATCAATTTCATCAAAGATGATACAGATGTATGAGTATTAAAAACAACTATCAAAGCCGTAACTGGAAATGTAAAATACCCAAAGTTTGTATTTGAAAATAGAGGATTTCTTCCTTTTTACATGATGAGAGATATTATAATAATATCTACTAACACTTGCACTCTTCACAAACTCCTGAAATAATATATGATTCATAACCACCAAAGGAACAAGAATGTACAATCAAACAAATCTGTATCTAAATGAACAACAAATAATCAAATAAATGAAATTCATTAAAAAAAAAAAAACAAGAGAGAGAGAGAGAATGGAAAAAACACAACAAACAAACAAAAAAAAACCAGGAGACAGCCATTTCCAGTTGATATGGGGGGGGACTCAACCTATGCCCTGCTTGGCAGCCTACAATGTGAACAGCCTACCTGGAAGGCAGTCACACCACCTGCTGGTACTGGGATCACATGACGACAGGTGGGACACGTCAGTCTCGGGGCCGACTTCCCACCTTCCTCTTCAGTGTCCTGCACAAGGGGGTTTAAAAGTCTGAAGCCAACACAGACAGACAGACGGTATTTTTGCATTACTAATGAACACAGAATGATTTCTTCAAAACCAAACTATTATCCTTAAATTGATGAGTTATAGTCATGGCACCAAAAAGAAAGGGTGGGAGGTAGGGAAGCCAGGAGAGGAAGAAGGTTATTTCAGCAGTATACATGTTAGGTTCTTTATTCCCCCTACCCCCATTCCCAACCCACTCCCCTTTTCCCCTTGCACTGCAGCGAACAGCAAGTGATGATTCCTGATATTTATTTCCATCACATAAAATTCTCTGTTATACATCCCAGTCACACAGTGACATTGAAACACCTGACTGAGTGTAAACTCAGCACATGTTCCTTCATGTGAGCATTAGGTTCCTTCACTTGCGCAGCAAGCATGCATAGTACTACACAATCATTAGGTTCCTTCACTTGAGCAGCAACCATGCATAGTACTACACAATCATTAGGTTCCTTTACTTGAGCAGCAACCATCCATAGTACTACACAATCATTAGGTTCCTTCACTTGAGCAGCAAGCATGCATAGTACTGCACAATCATTAGGTTCCTTTACTTGTGCAGCAAGCATGCATAGTACTGCACAATCATTAGGTTCCTTTACTTGAGCAGCAACCATGCATAGTACTGCACAATCATTAGGTTCCTTTACTTGTGCAGCAACCATCCATAGTACATCCATAGTATACACAATCATTAGGTTCCTTTACTTGAGCAGCAACCATCCATAGCACTGCACAATCATTAGGTTCCTTCACTTGAGCAGCAAGCATGCATAGTACTGCACAATCATTAGGTTCCTTTACTTGTGCAGCAAGCATGCATAGTACTGCACAATCATTAGGTCCTTTATTGCGCAGCAAGCATGCATAGTACTGCACAATCATTAGGTTCCTTCATGTGAGCAGCAAGCATACATAGTACTGCACAATCATTAGGTTCCTTTACTTGTGCAGCAAGCATGCATAGTACTGCACAATCATTAGGTTCCTTTACTTGAGCAGCAAGCATGCATAGTACTGCACATCATTAGGTTCCTTCACTTGAGCAGCAAGCATGCATAGTACTGCACAATCATTATGTATAGCAGTAGTACTGCATGGTCATGATGCATAGGGTTGCACAATCATGATGCACAGGGTTGCACAATCATGATGCACATTGCTGCACAATCATGTTACATAACACTGCACAATCATGTTGTATAGCACTGCACAACATGTTAAATAACACTGCACAATCATGATGCTTAGCACTGCACACTCATGTTACACAACAATGCACAATCATGATGCACAGTGATGCACAATCATGTTACATAACACTGCACAATCATGTTACATAACATTGCACAATCATGATGCACAGTGCTGCACAATCATGTTACAGACCACTGCACAACCATGATACATATCACTACACAATCATGTTACATAACACTGCACAATCATGTTACATAACACTGCACAATCATGTTACATAACACTGCAAATCATGTTGCATAGCACTGCACAATCATGGTGCATAGCACTGAACAATCATGTTACATAACACTGCACAATCATGTTGCATAGCACTGCACAATCATGTTACATAGCACTGCACAATCATGTTGCATAGCACTGCACAATCATGTTACATAGCACTGCACAATCATGTTGCATAGCACTGCACAATCATGTTACATAGCACTGTAAATCATGTTACATAGCACTGCACAATCATGGTGCATAGCACTGCACAATCATGTTGCATAGCACTGCATCATCATGTTACATAACACTGCAAATCATGTTACATAACACTGCACAATCATGGTGCATAGTGCTGCAAAATCATGTTACATAGTACAGCACAATCATGATGCATAGTGCTGAACAATCATGATGCATAGTGCTGAACAATCATGATGCATAGTGCTGAACAATAATGATGCATAGTGCTGAACAATAATGATGTATAGTGCTGAACAATAATCATGCATAGTGCTGAACAATAATCATGCATAGTGCTGAACAATAATCATGCATAGTGCTGCATAGTGCTGAACAATAATCATGCATAGTGCTGAGCAATAATCATGCATAGCGATTCCAGTTTTAAAAAAAAAAAAAGAACAAACAAAAATTCAAGCCCTCATAGGTTGAGCACATAAATGTTATGTGCGTGTTTACCACTTTCAACAGATATGCTATACATTATAAGCAAAAGAGTTTATTCACAGAAGGTTGCCTTACCCTTTATAATTAGGATCTGAAGGAATGAATCAATACTCAGCTATAATGAATTTTTTTTTTTTTTTTATGTAAAAAGTCCTGGGTTGTTTTTCTTTTCTTCTTTTTTTTCTCAGATCTTTTCTACCTTCATCATGTCACTTTTCACTACACACTCGACGATGCGAGTTCCCCATGAACCATACAGTTTAAACAGGCTTCACTACCTGAGTCAACTGTGTTTATCCCTGTGTACATGATGCAGATCGCACAAGACCAGTAATCACCAAAAAGTCCTTCTGAGTTTATTCTTACAATAACAATGCAGGTTGCAAAACCCATACCCATGCTGCCATGACTGATTACCAATCTTTAAAGTACGAGTTCTCACGAGCCCCATCTGCTAAGAACTTCTAAGTTCTCTTTTGTTGAACAGAAACAAAAATCAGCTGACAGGTAGCTGAGTGTTTGACAAATACTCAACATTTCTTAGAGAATCTCAATAGTTCAAGTGATACTGATAAAATGTTTTTATTGTGTCTCTGGGCTGGGGACATCCCAAGAAGCACCTGTTGCAAAGCTTTAAAATGAAGAGTGTCTTCTTTACTCCAGCTGTGGTACAGTAACTGGTGTTGCAGGCTGCAAGCTGAAGCTGTAGGTTTGAATCTCATCAGAGCTATTTATTTGTGAGATTTTTCTGCCCCAGCCAATGCTACCTAGATTTGTGTGTACTATGGACTAACATACAAAAACTCAAAACTACGCACTTGAGAATCATTCTCTAAGTGCATTGTTTCTGACAGTGTTGTTCACATTTCCAGACCAACATTCACATGTGCCTGCATCTCTCAGGTCTAGTTGTCAGTGGAAATATATATAATGAAACGAAACATACAGAACAGCTCTGTCATGTGGTTTTGGATCAGAATTCAACTCCACAATATCTTACTTTATCTTTAATTACTGATGACCATTAAAAAAAAAAAAAAAAAAAGTCTCTCAGAGTCTCTGGCCCTTCATGCCCTGCTGCTCTCATTGTGAAACTACGGCGAGGCGACGTCATTGAGTGGTAGTCTTGAACATACTGGCTTTACTTTGTGAGACAAACAAACAACCGAAATTGACACAAAGAGGCGGGGGGGTGGTGGTGGTGTGTGTGTGTGTGTGTGGGGGGGGGGGGGGGGGGGGGGTAGGCTTTTAAACAACACGAATCCGGATAACGTACGTGACCTTATAAAGCAAGCAGAAAGACTGAAAAGTATATGCTTTTCAATAGTACGTTATATATAATATGACTGAGTTTAAACAAAAAAAAAAAAAAAAAAAAAAAAAAACATCGTGGAACGGGCAGGAAGTGTACTTTTGTTCCGTATGAAACAAAACCCCTGAAATAGTCCGCCTCCGTTTCTCTTGTCACCAATCCTTTCAAACAGGGGAGACAGAATGTATGGAAACACGGCAGTATTTTGGCCTGACGTCCACGGTACGGTTCAAGGCATATGCTGCAGTTCAATCGGCTGTCCACGTCCAGATCCATCCCACCCAGTCGCCATTTTCCAAGCTTGCGAGCGGTTTCGGTTTCGGTTCCTTTTCTTCTTCAGTGTTAAGGGCCCACAATCAAGAGAGAGAGAGAGGGGGGGAGAGAGAGATGATGATGATGATGATGATGATGATGATGATGATCTTTATTTCCAAGGGTAACAGATAAGCAAACACATGCTTTTTTTCATCCGGCCCTTGCCCCGTTAAGTGACCAAGTATGACTAGCGACTAAGACTTACAAAACTTTTAACAAACACAGATATCTTCATAACATTAAAAAGTTCATCCATTATAGTTGAGGCGTAGATGACTTTAGAAGGAAAAAAAGAAACTATGAAAACAACAAACAAGAATAAAGAAATTGATTACAAAGAAGAAAAGAATCAGCCCACACATATGGAATAAGCGATCCTCTTATCGAAGAGAGAGAGAGAGAGTTGCATCCTTTTGTAAAAAAAAAAAAATAGCATACAACAAACTGCTAAGGATGATAATTAGATAACTACAATGCATCAATATGTCAACCTCGGGGTATGTCAGTGGAGGAAGGACTAGCGCACAGCCCAGACACACTCACAGCTTGCTTACAATCTCATTCATATATCATGCATTCGTCACATCAAACCATACTGGTAAAGTCTAACTTTACTACACAAAGTCATGAAAACATCAATGCGCATAGAGTCAAGAATAAAACATTCTCTCTTTCCTTGAAACTTCTTTTTTAAAAAAAAGCATTTATCTAAATCATCATAACTAACCCGGGTATAAATAAACTTTCTGCTTTACCTGGCCAGGTGATCTTAAACTATTCACGACTCACTGTCTTTCCTTTTCTTCTCTTTTTTTTTTCACTGTCTCTTTCACAAGCTCCAGTCACAACACAACAGCTGGCACTGGTCAGGTTGGACCGCTGGCACTGGTCGGGTTGGACCGCTGGCACTGGTCAGGTTGGACCGCTGGCTCTGGTCAGGTTACTGGCGTTGGCCTATGGTTCTGCCTGATGGAAGTGGCGCTGCCAGGTATGAGGTCGAACCCCTGTTCAAATTAAATAGTGACTACTGTGCGAAGCACTGCAGAGCATCAGTAGGCGCGGTAGTGTATTGATATCGCAACATAGGAAGTTCTGCCCATCAATGGACTGCGATTACTACCAGTCCCTTTTGTCGTGTTACCAGATGCCTGCCTACTTCTCAACTTACTAACAAACAGACATTGACCTGTTCTCCTTTCTTCCTTCCTGCACTAACACCTTGCACTCTCTTGCTCTCTTCTGGTCTGCTCTATCAAATGGACATAGTTGCTTCTTCTTTCTTTCTTTCTTTCTTTTTTTCTTTTTTTTTTTTTTTCATCAAGTAGCAACTCTCCCTCTCAACATCTCTCCTTAGTCCTTCCTCTGCAGACTCTATTAGGTGCTATTGCTTCAACTCGGCTCTCTTCACTCCTCCTCTCATCTCTCTCCTCTTTTCTTTCGTGCAGAGCCTACTCAGAGAACCTCCCTCTCTCTCTCTCTCCTCTTTTTTTTTTTTTTTTTTTTCCGCTCTCCGCACTCACTCCATAGCTTTCTTATTCTCTTCCCACCTGTCAAAAGGGAAGAGAATAAGAAAGCTATGTGAGTGAGAGTATTTTCCCACCTTGTGCCGAGGTTACCTCCCCTCTAATTTCATTGGACATGCAAAAAAAAAAAAAATAATCAAAGTCTTCCGTAACATCTACCGGCCTTGCTCTCTGTGGTGGTCAGTGGGTCATTTAATTAATTAACTTAGTTTCACCCCCACTACACACTACCTCCCCCTTTCCTACTTTAACCAGGGCGACGTCTGACTTAACTGTGGGCACTGGTCTTGGAAATAAGCTGTATCAGTCTGACCTAGACGCAGAGATCCGTTTGGCCAGACCTATTGAGAAGTTGGTCAAGCCACTCAGTCTGTCTGCAGGACAGTGCCGTCTCCGTGAAGGACTAAAAAGACAGCCACCTCGCCGTGCCTAATTGGCTGGCGCGACACATGAAGTCGTCTGCCTGGAAACCAGGATGTTTGAGTTTGGGACTTATGTCCAATTGAACTGGCTGGCGACTGGCCACGATTACAGCATTTTTTTTTCTTTGTCCGTGACAGTCATGCACAATTTATGTGGGATGAGAAGTGAGCAGATATACATACCAGTATTTGTGCAGTGGAGAAATTCACATCAAAATTGGTCTTGCGATTGATTTACTTCACGTTAACGTGAATGATGCTTTGAAGGTTTTTAACGATTGTATCAGAGAGAGTGCTGAATCCATGAAAAAACGAACATCATTTAATAAAAATGGAACTTCAGGTAAATGGTTCGATTTAGAATGTAAACTTTGTAAAAGAAACACTAGAAGATTGTTGTGGGTATTTCGTCGTGCAGTGAAATCTCAAGAGAAAGTAGATTCAGTAACTAAAAAAAAAAAAAAAAAAAAAAAAAAATGAATATGTTATTGCAAGACGTGAGTACAAAAATTTATTAAAGCGGAAGAGAAAACAGCTCAACCAAGCATTGTTAGACAAACTTATATTGTCAGTGAAAATTCATATAGAATTTTGGGACGTTGTCCGTATTGCATCTTTCGAACGAAAACAGCCTAGAAACAACGTATCTATTGATTCCTGGTTTCAACATTTTAAAGTATTGCTGGATACAGATACTGACAATAGGGTAAATGAGGATTCAGTAGAGAATGAAACAGAAGGCTACATGAATCATCCAGTTTCTAAAGAAGAAATTCAGCTAGAGAGGAATTTCTTTGAGCGATGTTGGCGCGGTGAAGTATTTGGTATAGTGATAAATAACATGTTGCAAGAATGGGTGGAAGAAAACATCACAGGTGAGTGTCAAACCGGATTTAAGAAAGGATACTCCACAGTCGACCACATGTTTTCTTCACTAGCTCTCATTCAGAAATAGTTTTGTTACAACCAAAAATTTTGTGTTGCATTTATTGATTTCGAGAAAGCATTTGGCATGATTAATCGAAATGTTCTCTGGCCAGTTCTCTTTAAAAATGGCAAGAATGGTAAATTATTTAAATACATTAAGAGCATGTACAATGATGTTAAAGCTAGAGTACCTGTACTCTGACAACAGTAGAAAAGAAACTCGTGGAGAGCGTGGCAGCAGTCCTCAGAAGAGAAGCCCCCTTCAAGCAAGTGTTTCGGCCGTTATCTCCTGACACTCCAGGGGGCTGGCCCACTCCCGGTTCATGACTCCGGATGTCCCTCTGCTGCCCTTTTTTTTTTTTTTTCCCATCTTGGGATGAGCCATGGCTGGGATTCGAACCCATGATCCTCTGGACATGCTCATTTTCCACTTATGATCGACTCGCACTCTAACCACTGAGCCACTGGGACACCTGATATTTGTAGGAAAGTTAAGCCTTATGAAGTTCACTTTTGTTCCTCCTTGACCAGATCCAGCTGGATGGGGTCATCTGTTAATAACTCACACTACGAGAGTTTTTAATGCAAAGAGAAAATGTCTGCAAGAGTGACATTGAACACAATGTCAAATTTTATAGAACGTTGACCCTTCTGAGGGAATGAAGGGTGACGTTCTGTCCGAAAAAGGTTTAGCCCCGCTGTTGCTTAGGAATCGACATCCGGTCAAATCACACAACTACTCCCAATATTTTCCATCGTTTGAACAGGATAGACTACAAAGAGAAAAATACGCGGCGGAGTGGTTAGCGTTTGCGGACTCCCGGCTGGGAGGTCGTGGGTTCGAATCCCATCAGTCATGTGGCTTTTTCTGCCCCGACCAGCTCCTACCCAGAGTTGAGTTTGCTGCGGACTCAGTTGGGAAGACTGGGACCACACAGTCGAGTTTCTTCCACTTAAATTAATGGCTGCGTTTCTGAGAGTGTTGCTCAAATTCCTGACCAACACTGCAGGTGCCTGTATCTGTTGGGCCTGGTTGACGCCGGGATATATCATGAAAGGAAACGTAGAGTACAGCCCTATCATGTAGTCTCAGACCGAAATGGAAATCCGTACCATCATCCTAATCACCCTCATTCTCATCGATCAGCATAAAAAAAATGTCTCAAGTTCTGTGCCCCTTCATGCCCTGCTCTCATGGTGACCTCAATTTCGATGTCCTCTTCACGTCTTTGGCCTCGGGTTTGGTTCCGTCGGGGTCACCAGTATCGGCGAGTCATGGGGGCTGTCGTTGGACGGACGTGGTGGCGCCCTCCGGAGGGAAAAAAAACTCACTCACGCCGGCTCCGCGACTAAGCAATTATTGTCGTCAGTAGGGGGTTTAGTAGGTGATGTCCTGCGTATGTTAGATCAGAACAGGCGCCACCGAAGTGACTCGACAGCAGTGCAGTGTCTCCTCTGTGGGTTGCCTTTTGACGACTTGACACTGACTGCTCCCTGTGGATTGCCGGTGCCGGGGGCTGCGGGGGGCCGACCGGGCTGTGGCTGTGGACGGGGTGTCGGAATGAGCTGCGTGGGTGCACTGAAATGGCTCAGAGGTTGGGACAGCAAAACAAACAAACAAAAAAAAAAACCCAAAGAGAAAAGTGACAAGAAACAGGTGTACCAGCGTAATGTTTCGTTTTGTGGGTGTATTCGAAAGTTCTCTCTCTCTCTCTCTCTCTCTCTCTCTCTCTCTCTCTCTCTCTCTCTCTCTGTACACAAAATCGACGAGTGCTCATACATACATATATATACGTACGTACGTACGTACGTACGTACGTACATACATAATGATTATTTATGGCGCTTAATATTACATTATAACCAGCCGCCGTGGCGAAGTGGTTAGCGTCGCGGACTCCCGGCTGGGAGGTCGTGGGTTCGAATACCATCAGAAGTCATGTGGCTTTTTCTGCCCCGACCGGCTCCTACCCAGAGTTGAGTTTGCTACGGGCTCAGTTGGGAAGACTGGGACCACACAGTCGAGTTTCTTCCACTTAATGGCTGCGTTTCTGAGAGTGTTGCTCAAATTTCCTGACCAACACTGCAGGTGCCTGTATCTCTCGGGCCTGGTTGACGCCGGGATATATTATGAAAGGAAGCGTAGATTACAGCCCTGTCATGTAGTCTCAGACCGAAATGGAAATCCGTAGCATCTTAATCATCCTCATCGATCAGCATAAAAAAAAAAAAAAAAAATGTCTCAAATTCTGTGGCCCTTCATGCCCTGCTCTCATGGTGACCTCAATTTCGATGTCCTCTCCACGTCTGTGGTCTTGGTTTGGTTCCGTTGGGGTCACCGTATCGGCGAGTCCATGGGGGCTGTCGTTGGACGGACGTGTTGGCGCCCTCCGGAGGGAGAGCTCACTCTCGCCGGCTCCGCGACTAAGCAATTATTGTCGTCAGTAGGGGGCTTAGTAGGTGGTGTCCTGCGTATGTTAGATCAGAACAGGCGCCACTGAACACCACTGAAGTGACTCGGCAGCAGTGCAGTGTCTCTCCGGTGGGTTGCCTCTTGACGACTCGACATTGGCTGCTCCCTGTGGATTGCCGGTGCCGGTGCTGCTGCGGCGGGCCGACCGGGCTGTGGCTGTGGACGTGGTGCACTGCCTCTGAGGTGGCGCAGAGGTTGGACAGAAAAAAAAAATTACATTATAAGCCCTAGGCGCTTACAAATACATAAAAGGTTAAAGAACACATAAATGAAACCAATAATAAGAAGATGATATTGCAGTAATTACCATGCATCTACAAACAAGGGTGCATATGACATACCCACGCGCGCGCGCGCGCACACACACATACACACACACGCGCGCGCGCGCGCGCGCGCGTGCAACACATGATCCCACACACACTGTCGCACGACAACATGCATGCATACATACATACATACATACATATACACATGATTTGAATTTGATGGAGCGTTTCTCATACAAACGTATGGCACAGCCATGGTAACACCAATAGCAGCATCAGCTGCCAGCATCATTATGGGCTGGCTTGCAAATCAGCTGCTCTACAATTCTCCTGCAGTACTGAACGAGAGTTCTAGCTCTGCTTCATAGGCGACATGTTGATGCTCTGGAGCCATGGCAAGAAAAGGCTGTTACAGTTACTAGACTCAATAAGTAGCCAGCACGACAGCATGAAATTCACTGTCCACTTTGGACGCACAAGTATCCTACACCTAGACGTCTGCATCAACATCTAAGAAGGCAGACTGGTCACGGATTTGATTGTCTAAAAAACGCATGCACATAATGTATCTGCTTTTCCACACCTGCCTCCCGAGAGGTTGTCCACGAGGGATCCCATTTGAACAGCGAGTTCGTCTGACAAGGATCTACTCTGACGATGAGGCATCCCTCAAGCGCCGCAGTGAGCTAAAACGAACGTCTAAAGAGTGGAGGCTATCCCAAACTACTAGTAAATTGCCACCAATGATAAAGTCTTGGCTATTCCCACAGAAGATATTCTGCAGCATCAACATAGGAACCTGACATCGCAGAGAGCACCTTCCGTCACGATGCTGTGTAAAGCGGAGGCATGCAGAGAGCGATGCTTCAGCCACCTGTTGTCAGTGAGCGACACTGTTACAACCTTCGCGGCTTCATCACGCCCAGCCTCTTAGTCATAGTAAAGGAAAGGACGCCACAAGTGCACAGTCAAGCGGCGTGGTGTCTGCAGAGAGCATTGGCTGGAAACTACCGCCTTGTCCAGCGTCAGGACAGCAGGCTGGAGGTTCACGACCAGGGCCTATGCGGCCTGAAAGAGCTCCAGGCTGGTGTCCTGATCAACTGTGCCTACCGCCATAATAATTATGCAGTTTGTTGGGGAAACTGCCAACACACTCCAGGGTCCGTTTCGATAACCGCCAATCAGGTATCCGTGGAAGAAAACAGGACACCCTGGTGGCACCCCATGTCTGTGGTGCTGGTCAGCCTCAATGACCTGAGATGCTGCGTCATCCAGGTAAGGAAGGCCACTGACATCCAGAACAGAAGAGAAGAGAGTGGGAGAGGACGTGGGGGCACAAACTGGGGGGAAAAAATTCATCTGGCCTCAACGTTTGGGACTATCTTCCTCCCATCAGCCTGACTGTTCAGTGAGCTGGACACTCCATGTGAATTTTTTTTTTTTTTTTTTTGGGGGGGGAGAGAGAGAGAGAGAGAGAGAGAGAGAGAGAGAGAGAGAGAGAGAGAGAGAGAGAGACAGACAGACAGACAGACAGACAGACAGACACAGACATAGACAAACAGAGAGACAGAGGCAGACAGACAGACAGACATAGACAGACGCAGAGAGAGACAGACAGAGACACAGATACAGACAAACAGACAGGCAGACACAGACAGATGCAGAGAGAGAGAGAGAGAGAGAGAGAGAGAGAGAGAGAGAGAGAGAGAGAGAGAGAGAGAGAGAGAGGCAGAGTAGTATTGATTGGTATCTGTAAAACAGGCATTTATATCTGTAAAACAGGCATTTATATCTGTAAAACAGGCATTTATGTACAAACACTTAAGTGTTCTTTCTCTGTTTACCTGAAAAATAATGTCATCGATTTGTTTCATCTGTTTTTATTTCTATTTGGTTTTGTTTTATCCTTTGTTCCTAGGCTTTTTACAGTTTGTTTTTCCTCACTGCATTCTTCTGTAGCTCTTTCTGTCTTTGATTCACCTGTATTCGTTCTTTTACGTGCGTATGAATTCTAACGTTCATTTACTTTGCTTTTTTTTTGTTTTGTTTGTTTTAGTTTGTTTCGCCATTGTTTCTATATAGTTCCTTTCTTAATGCACTTCCCTTCTTAATTATTTCATATGCTTGTTATTGTTGTAAGGGACTTTCTTCTTTTTAACCTACCTTTACAGGAAGCGGCGTTAGGGTGATGACACTGAAGCTGCACAAGAGACAAGACAAAAGAAAAAAAAGGAGTCTTAAATAAAAGCTGATTTTAAATAGCCTTTTTTTCCTGGGGGAAAAAAACATAACCACCCATATGGCTATGCCTGTTGTGAACGTAATCCCTGAAATTGTAGCGATGCCAGACACAGCTGATACTGAGAAGAAGTCTTTGAGAAAGATAGAAATAGATATGAGTACACATCATTACATATATACTAAAATTTATTGAGAGAAGAAAAGTAGAGAACAAAGGTCTACCCGCAGTAATCGAACCATAGATGGGCTCCACATGAAATGATACCTGTGAAACCGGTGCTTGTTTAGCGGAATGGCAAGATGGGTGATGCAACTTTGCATCGATGCTTTGATGTTTGTGCTACCGAATCACAGCAGCAGCAAGACATACCAGCAAAACTGGTTTGGCAGAAAAATGAAAGAGAGAGAGAGAGAGAGAGAGAGAGAGAGAGAGAGAGAGGGTGGGGGGTATCATTTTACTAGGCCTCTGGCTTGTAAACACAAGAAATGTGTAAGCGCGCGCGCACGCACACACACACACACACACACACACAAACACACGCGCGCGCGCGCGCGCGCATGCACGCAGCTACACACACACACACACACACACACACACACACACACACACACACACACACACACATTCACTCACACCTCAATCTTTAAGCGTACTGGACCACTATAGCAGGAATATCCCACTATCTTGGTTAGGTCAGTGAAGCTGAACGTCACTGAAAGACAGATTACCTCCCTTGACGATATCCCGGGCATTATAGATCTAAATTTGAAACTGGACTTGGTTCTGGTTTAGAACGCATGTTTTATGCACATGTGCATCTGTATGCGAGAGAGAGAGAGAGAGAGAGAGAGAGAGAGAGAGAGAGAGAGAGAGAGCCTCTGTGTGTGTGTGTGTGTGTGTGTGTGTGTGTGTGTGTGTGTGTGTGTGTGTGTGTGTGTGTGTGTGTGTCGTGTCTGTCCGTCCGTCTGTGTGTTTCAAATGGGAATGGAAGGGGGAGGGGAGAGGTGATGGGGGGAAGAAGAGCGTTGGCTTGGCGTGAGAGGGGAGAGGGATGTGTGTAGAAGTGGGGGAGAGTGGGACTGGGCGGATGGGGAAGAAGAGAGGAGGGGAGGGGGAGGACAGAAAAGGGGGAGAGGATAGAAATGGAGCAGAAGGACGGGTGGAGCGAGGCAAGGGGTGGTAAATGGTAGGGTACACGGAACCGCTAGGCATCCCCTACCATTTCCCCTCTTGACCAACACGTGGCCTTGGGGAAAATGGCCGACAGGGGAGCTGGCAGAAAGGTGGAATCATGTTTTGTATAGGGCAACATTCCCAGGGACTTGTGCTCACTATATGAGACTATAATAGTAACAACTTTGTCATCGACCGATATGTTTTCCCTCACCCTATAAAACACAATGTGCTCATAATCGTCAGTTATATTCAACGCAATACTAATGTTTGGCGACTTCTTCGGTAAATTAAGAAGGTAGAAGTAAAAGTTATTTTTATCCAGTTGTTGATAATGAAAAGGAATTAGTAAGTTGGTGAAGAAGGTGCAGGCAAATAGTTGCTTCTTCAAATGAGATTTGTGACTGTTAAATTCTATATTTTCTCTCTTTCTCATGCACATATTTTTTGCTTCCCTTTTTTTCTTCATTATTCCCTCCTCAGACAAAGGTAAAAAACCATACATTTCGATCGAATATAGTGTAAATATATCTATGTGACTGTGACAAAAAGATGTCAGACAACTATGAATATGCTTACATATAATTTGGTGAATGTAACAGAACGTGTCAAACCACTTTCGATGTCAAGTAACTGAAACCGTGTACAAAAAAAAAAAAAAAAAAAAAAAAACGGCTGTGAACATACTATGAAGAAAGAACTGGTTTGGGAGCTTCTTTTCTTCATAGCAAACATCTAATCACACAAACACGCACCCATGCACGCGCACACACACACACACGCAAGCACGCATGCACACACACGCACACATACACACACACATACACACACACAAGCATACACTTGTGTGTTCGCGCGCATGCTATCCACTGGCATACATACAAGCGCACGAGTGACATAAATAAGCAAATAATCGCATGCAAAGCAAATCCATTATAAAACGTTTATATCTGATTAAACTGAAAGCAACAAGAAAGCGTTCACTATCAATTGTTGGTATTCATCATTTCGAATAATTACAAACAGAAGTAAACAATGCATGGCACTAATTTAGTCATGTGACTGAATATCTCACAGAAAAGGAGCAGTCAAAAAAAGGCGTTCCGGGAGTCTGGCTGTGTAGAACATGTCGCTATGCTTTGGGAAGCAATCCAAAGAGCTCAGGCAGAGGAAAGGAACCTCGTCGTGGTGTGGCTCGTTCTTTGCAAACACACATGAATCACCTCCACACCAGATGATCCAATTGGTCCGCGAAATGTTTCATGTCCCAGAGACACACCCAGGAATGCTGAAGAAGCACTACCCTGGTTTCTCCATGAGGTTCTCCACAAAGAAATGCACAACAGAGTGGGTCAGTCTAGAAACTGGCATTGCAATGGGCTGTGCAATTTCCCAAGTAATATTTGTGTTTGGCGATGGAGGTCATCTTGAGTGAAACCATGAGCCATACAGGTTCGCCAGATTTGGGGGATAGATATCGAATGTCTCCACTAAAAGCTTTAGGGAAGACACGACAGTCCTTTCCACTAAGACAGATCAAATACACAAGATACTGGAGCAAATAGACGAGTTAGTTGCTTCATCAGCGACGCATTTCAAACAACGAAATCACAAAGCTCCTCCATAAGGGAAGTGAAAGTAGCTGCAACAGGTAGTTTACTGCTGCCACGCAGGCCATTCCAACAGTGACAGAAGAACCAGTGAAGAACCTAGGAAGATGGTATGTTGACTCCTTGAATGCCACCTTAGGGAGAAAAGAACAGAGGAAAGACTGCAGATAACAGACCAGTGTGGCCTCCCTAGCAATTATAAGGTCTGGTATCTGCAGTTGATGCTGATCCTGAAGCTCCTCAGGTGTCTACCGATGCGCAATATCAGCAATAGCACGGTGGAATCAGTGGAGGTAAGAATCAAAAACAAATACACCAGGAAAAGGTTCGGTGTCCCACCTGCTTTCACTGACGTTGTGCCCTACTGCCGCCAGGAAAAGCCGAATCTGCCCCTGCAGTCCATCCTGGAGGAGTGCAAAGTGGGAAGAGCAAGGCTGCTAACCACGTTTGAGGACTGGACAGAAACGGTTGCAAGATCAGTCCTGCCCGAACTGAAGTCTGGCAGAAATTGGACAGTTCAGGCGGCAGTGAACGTGTGGTAACGGAAAACCTCAAGATCAGGGAAATAACAGGACACACACAAAACAAACATCTGGGGGTGGGATCAAACAGAAATGAAGTGGTAGTCCCAGGCAGAAGGGAAAGCAAAGAGAGATATAGCAATACATGAGTTGAAGTAAGAACGGGATGCTGCGAGAATCCACAAGGCAGTCAAGCAAGCTAACAGGCAGTGGACTAGGTGGGGAAAACGCTTTCTTAAAGAGTGTCAGCTGGAACTAAATAAGGCATATGGTACATCGTAGGACCAGCTTCATCTTCAGATCTGTATATGACCTCCCGCCCTCGAATTCAAATCTGGGTGAATAATGGAGATCAGATGACTCTTCGAGCCCATTCTGTCTGCGAAAACAAACAGTGGATCATGTCCTGAATGCGCTGTTCCAGGAAACGTACATATTAAGACACATTCAGTGCTCACGGAGATTGCACGTGCCGTTCGCACAGCCAGAAGAAATGCTACGCCACCAGAAGCTCCAGCAGCCAGTGTGGTGGGGCATTACTGCTGACCTCTTTCAGACTAACAGTTGCTTCAAGGGAATACAGTGATGTCTCTCAGCCAACTTGATAATTTTTTCTAGCAAAAGAAAAAAAAAGTAGAAATGTAAACGTATAAAAAGATGTATCTCAAAATACATGAATGCTATTTGTACATTCACACATTAGAAATGGGTGGACTGGTAGGGAGGTGGGGGTGGGGGGGGGGGGAGTGGGGGCATTTCTGAAAAAAATTATAAACACTGCTCTGCATTAGCAACGAGACGTAAATTTGTATACACTTTTAACAGTAAAATCACAGCGGGTTATTACCATACATCATGTCATAGAATTCATGAACATGAAAGATACCGTGAAGGCTTCATAATCACATATCAGAACTATATCAAAATAATGAATATCATGTTGACATAAACAATTGTGGACCACATATTTCTCTAAAAACGGTGAAAAAAAAAGATCACCATTTCTACATCACATGTTTATGACAAGATCACAGGTTGTTACTGATTTGAACTGGACATACCAAAAATACATACAAAATATACTCGATATGTTTGTTTATAAATCAGCCAGAAGTAATACATTGAAATTTCAGGCGGAGGGATGAGGGTTGTCCGCATAACGATAGAAAAACAAATACAAGCTAGTATGCATACATGTTTGTGCGCCCAAGCATCCGTGTGAGAATTAATGTGAATTTGCATGCATACAGAATTGTACATGTATATGTATATGTGCGTGTGTTTGTGTGTGTGTGTGTGTGTGTGTGTGTGTGTGTGTGTGTGTGTGTGTGTGTGTGTGTGTGTGTGTGTGTGTGTGTTGCTCTTCAGTTTAACGTCTTCCCACTAAAAGTGATATCAGACGATGTGAGTGTGTGTGAGTGCGCATGCATGCATGTGTGTGTGTGTCTGTGTCTGTGTGGATATGTGCATGCCGGCATGGTTCAAATACAATAACAAATAAGCATCTCCCCCAACCCCCGACACCTCGCAAAAACATTATTTCAAGTGAAAAAAAATCCAATTACACAATACGTAAAACTATAAGGAGAGCATCCACTGGACTACTTTTGTCAGTTCTTGAGCACTGTCAGTCATATTTGGATAGGTAGTATGATGCAGGTCAATTAATGTGTAGAAGGACAAACAGTTAACCACTCAGAAAAATGTCAAACAAATTCAAAGATAAATACCAACTGAACTATGTGACGAACTTTTTGCAAATTGTGTAAAGATAAAAACCAGTCATTTAATACTCTAGATAGAGACAGGAAAACGGATCCATCAGATGAAATATCGTCACCAGTTTTGCGAATAACCTCTTTTGCTCTTGGACAGTAAATTAATAGATGTTCACTCCAACTCTTTCTCCATACATACATGTAACATTTTTGCTGAATTTTGTTCAAAGTGAATTCAAACGCATTCTGTGCATTAAGTTTTGTATTTCTCTAGGTTTGGAGGCAAGGTCGGGCCTTGATGAGGCCTATAGATTTTTTCTAGAATTGGGCTTCATACGATTGTAATAGTTAATTTCTTAGTTCTCTAATGCATTTCCAATTTTTTTTTTTACTGGACGCTTCATTTAATAAAGAATAGCATTCACTTAAATCTAAGGGAATGACATTTGGGCTGCCTTTCTTGCAACCTGATTGACCCTCTCATTTGCCGAAATTCCACAATGAGAAGGTATCCAGCAAAATATAAGAGTAATGCATTTAGCTGACAGAAAGATGATATGATATGATTTATGTGTGTGTGTGTGTGTGTGTGTGTGTGTGTGTGTGTGTGTGTGTGTGTGTGTGTGTGTGTGTGTGTGTGTGCATGAAAGTACACCTGTACAGTGGCATCAAAGCAGAAGTCGTATCCTCACCAGAGCACGCTTGTTATTTTACTCAATGATCAGAGCAGCTATATTTCTGTGAAAGCTCTGAGCAGCACAGAAACCATCACATAACAATTAAAAAAAGTCTGTGCTCACGATTTAAATGTGTGACAGAAGAGCCATCCATCCCTACCTTCACACATCAGCCTGTACCAATTGACCACTGAATTAGCATTCACTTAAATCTAAGGGAATGACATTTTGGGCTGCCTTTCTTGCAACCTGATTGACCCTCTCATTTGCCGAAATGGTGGTCCACCCTCCACCACTGTATGTGTATTCATTATCTCCAAAGGTTCTAAGCCACGCCCTCTCTCCAGTGGTCATCTTCACAACAATGTGCCCTGTTGACCAGCTGTACTCACGAGATCACACATCTTTTCATTACACATCTACAACAATGTGCAGTCTGGCTTTTTTCTCTGTACTAGCTTTGAAAGAACTAGTGTTGGCAATAGAGGTCATTTCTAATCAAGCCATTAGTCCTACAGGTTCGGCAGATTTCGGGAATAGATATCGAATGTCTCCTTTAAAAGCTTTAATGGAAAAAACACAACAGTCCTTTCCACTAAGGAAGATGAAATCCACAAGATACTGAAGCAAATAGACGAGTTAGTTGCTTCATTGACGATGCGT